>PVIU01006321.1:0-103227 GCA_004026605.1 Ondatra zibethicus
GTGTGTGTGTGTGTGTGTGTGTGAGAGAGAGAGAGAGAGAGAGAGAGAGAGAGAGACAGGGTTTCTCGGTAATAGTGTGTGTGACAGAGAGAGAGACAGGGTATCTGTGTAATAATAGTGTGTGTGAAAGAGAGAGAGACAGGGTATCTGAATAGTGTGTGTGTGAGAGAGAGGGACAGGGTTTCTCTGTAATAGTGTGTGTGTGTGTGTGTGTGAGAAAGAGAGAGAGAGATAGATAGATAGAGAGAGAGAGAGAGAGAGAGACAGGGTATCTCTGTAACAGCCCTGGCTGTCCTAGATACCACAGAGATCCACCTGCCTCTGTCCAGAGTGCTGGGATTAAAGGCCTGCGTCACCAACATCCCTGCATCTGGCTCTTTAAGGGCACTAGCAGTGACGTGTGCTGGCACTTTATTTCCGGACTAGGAACCTGTGGATTGCAAGAAACTGGAGGACCATCTGCCTGGGGTCACCACATACACAGTGTGGAGGGGAAAGTAAAGAGCAGCACAGGCAACAGCAGTGAAGGAGATCAGCAAGGCTGGTTCAGCCAGAGCCAAATCACCTGATCTTCCTGAGCCTCTGGGGAAGGGGAGTGTCCCTGCAGGTGCCTCAGCAATCCCTGTGGCCCCATCAGACACAGACATTGTACTCACAGATCAAGCACCTCACTCTCCACAGGTTTATACCAAGAACAGAGTTCCAGAAAAAGAAAGGTGCAGTGGCCATATCCCAGTAGGGACTCCCAGGTTGAAATCTTCCTCCCCTTGACCAGGGTCTGAGCAGGCCGATCAGAACTGGTCAGTTAGAGCTGGTCCTGGGAGTTCTGTTGCTGCACGAAGGGATGGGAGACAGGGACTGACCAGGGCTTATCTGCCAGCCTGGGGCAGACTCTTAATAGGAGTAGCTGAGTGGTGACTGGTCAGGCCAGTTCTGGGATCTTTGTGTCCCTGAGCTGTTAGCTCCCTCTGAGATTTAAGACAGGGCAAATCTGTCCTCATGGTCACTTGTACTTAAGGGAACACAAACCTTTCAAGACACCCTGCCTCTTCTCTCCATGGGAGGAGTCATCTCAGGGGTGTATCAGACCTCCGAGGCTGGGTTCTCAGGGGTCAGGTAAGGGAGCAGTCTCATCTCATCTAACCTGTCCACTCAGCGGGCAAGGACACTGAGGTTCCGGATGTGTAGTAACTTGTCTGGGGACACTGAAGGGTCAACTACAGCCCCAGAGGGAGGACAGTCCCCAGAGAGACTGCAGAGGAAAGACCATGACAGTAAGCGAAGCCAAGTCCCCACTGCACCAGCGCACAGTCGTACATCTCCTTCCTGGCTCACAAAATGGGCTTCAGGGCAGGGTCTGATGAAGACACACAATTCCATGATTACTGTGCTGAAAACCAATGTTCTGGGGGCTATTTGCAGGCTAATGACCTTGGATTTGGCCCTCACTGGAAGCCCCTGCAGCAGGCACTGTTGCCATGGCTGGGCATGCTCCTGACCACCTCATGGTCAAGAAACCATGGAGGGAAACCCCTGGAGCTGCAAGCCAAAATCAACTTTGCTCTTTTAAAGCTTGTCTCAAGTATTATGTCACAGTATCGCAAAGGTGAAACCATCCTCTTTCACCTCTAGTTTTTATTGCTGTTTGTTTGTTTGGAGACTTGGTCTCACCATGAAGTCCAGGCTGGCCCCAAATCTGAGAACCTTGTGCCTCAGTCTCCTGGGATGACCAGTGTGTGCTACCACACCTGGCCTGGGCAGACACTCACTCTTAGCAGGTGCCTCTCCTCCATGCAGCCAGCCGTGTAAGGGGCTTCCTGGCATTCCAAGCTGAGTGAAGGAGAAGCACACCCCTGTGGCCTTCCACCATAAGCTGCATTCTCCTTTCCAGACTGGCTGAGACCTTCCTATGGGGCACAGGAAACTCACCAACCAACGAAGTGCCTCAATGCTGCCTCACTAAGAGGCGATTCCCAGCATATCCCCCAGCCCATCTTTGAAATTAAACCCAGGAAAAGATCTGTTCATTCAACTGTCTCTCCCCACATTCCAACAAAGAGCTGATATAGGAAGAAAGAATTCTGCCTTGGGAAAACTGAGGCCCGCAACAGTCGATGAGCTCATGCTGCAATTAATCACGTTTTCTCTTATGACCTACATTCTATTAATATCCCACACTAGTGATTTAGCATGTGCTCTCGGTGATGGATGCCATCCTCGATATCCATGACTGGGTCACCAGCTTCAAGGACCTTACTTCCTCATCGTCCACACCCCTGACTGACCTGTCTCTGAGGGGATAGTGGGGTCCTGGGTCACAGAGTTAAAGGGGCTCCACATACTTCTGGGGTCTGCTCTTCCTGCCTGGAGCCAGCCCAGGTAGGCTGCATTGCTCACATGCAGACCTCTGCAGAGGAGCTGCTTAGAGAAAACAACAGGGTGTGACCGGTTCACATGCAGCAGATTGGCCAAAATGTCAGAGTCTGATATCACCAACTGTGCGAGTGCTGGAGCTAGGGGACTCTCAGTCACTGTGGGTGGAAACAGTCGGAACAAACGCATTTAAAAAGAAAGTTGGCAAATTTCCTTCTTTGCTTTTTTTCTTTCGCAACAGGGTCCCACTATGCAGCCCAGAGTGGCCTCCAGCTTCCCGTCTGTCAGCCCTTGCCTCAGGAGTGCAGGGACTACAGGTGTAGGCCACCATCTAAGCTCTGCAACACATTCATACTTGTGTCCAGGGGTCCCTGCAAATCCCCAACGGGGGGGTCAAACATGGATTTTGTGTTTTGCTCTGTATAAACCACTGTTTTCAACTATTTTTTTTTTTTTAGATTTATTTAGTTTACAGTATTCTGTCTGCATGTATGCCTGCAGGCCAGAAGAGAGCACCAGATTTCATTACAGATGGCTGTGAGCCACCATGTGGTTGCTGGGAATTGAACTCAGGACCACTGGAAGAACAGTGCTCTTAACCTCTGAGCCATCTCTCCAGCCGTTTTCAACTCTTGACTGCAGATTCACCAAACCTTCAAACAACCTGTGAAAGTGCCGCTAGCACCCCCCCCCCCCGCTTCTTCTTGTTGTCCATTTTGTAAAACTGGGCTTGTGTAGCCCAAGAAAGCCTTTGTACTCACTACGTAGCTAAGGATAACCTTGAACTCCTGACCTTTCTGCTTCTACCTCTGACTGGTTGGTTGACTGTGTGTGTGTGTGTGTGTGTGTGTAGGCATGCCCATTGACAACTTGAGGGAACTGGCTCTCTCCTTCTACCACATATGAGTCCCAGGGGTCACTAAGATCAGTAAGCTTGCATCACGTGCCTTTACTGGTGAAATCTTGCAGGCACTAGATTGGCCTCTGAGTAAACTTACAGGGTATTTTCTTGATTAATGATTGATGTGGGTGGGTTTATTCTATGGGGGCAGTGCCCACCCCTGGGTGGGTTGTCCTGAATGATGTAAGAAAGCAGGCTAAGCAAGCCATGAGAGCAAGTCAGCAGGCAGCACCCCTCCATGGTCTCTGCATGAGTTCCTGTGTCCAGGTTCCTGCCCTGCCTGAGTTTCTGACCTGACTTGTGTTGGACTACAAACTATAAGATGAAATTAACCCTTTCCTCTTTAAACTACTTCTGACCACAGTGTTTAATCACAGCAATAGAAGCCCCAACTAAAGTACCAGTTACAGAGATTAACTTTGCCCAAGATCTCACAGCAAATACGTACAGAGGAGAGAGAAATCTGAACTCAGGGGACTCCACTCCAAAACCACCACCAGTACAGCAGGAAGAGAACTTGCTCCTGACCCTAGGCCCTATTGCTACAGGGCAACAACCAGAGACCCACAAGTGAACAGAATAACGAACTACACAGAAGACAGCACAGGAATAAAGAGCTTCATAACCTTAGGCAGCCGTGACTTCTCTTTTCCTTTGTTTACACCTTTGGCTTATTTGAGACAGATCTCACTTATGAAACCTAAGCTAGCCCAAATTCACTATGTAGCCCAGGTTATGACTTCTTAATCAGGGATTCCTGGAAGTGTTTGCTCCTTCATCTTTCTCAGCTTGGAATGTTGATGTGACAGCTGGATTTGAAGTGGTCCCCTTCTGGGAACCTGGGCTTCTTGGCAAAGGTGGGTACACCTTGTAGATACAGGCTCATAAGAGTATGAGCCATACTGGAGTCGACCTGCCAGCTTCTCTCTCCAATTTTGTCTTGTGACCACTTGAAATGACAGCATCACCTGTGTATGAAGGATCTCACAGCCAAATGCATAAGACACCTGAAAGTCAAGTTCCAGCAGCTGTGGGCTTCTCCACCACGCAGCCAGCAGGTGTGGGCTTCTCCACCACACAGCCAGCAGTTTGTTGAGAGTCACATGGCCTGGGAAGTGTCTTAAAGAGATAGACTCTGTAGAAATCAAAGTTTCCCACTAAGCAGAATTGATCAAACGCACCTAGAAAGACAAGGTGAGGCCTGAATTAATTCTCATAAGACCTAAACTGAGTCTAGCTTCTTTCTCAGCCTTCAAGCGCCTCGGAGTAAAGGTCGCGCTACGGCTAAGCCCAGTCTGCCCATACATCAGCATGTGCTCTGCTGGCCGGGAAATTCCGCAGAGCTCAGGGATCCTTTCTCCTCCTGTCACTAGGCATTTGCTGGAAACGCTAAGAGTTAAGCCCCTTTCTGCAATGAAAACAGCTTGTCAGAGCAGCTTCCATCAGTGGGTGCATCTCTACAAAGCACTCCCTAGCCCCAGCTAATCGGTGAGAGTTAGGACAGGTCAAGTTGCCAAAATAGGCCAGGCTTTGGTTTTTAATCCTCTTCTGCATCATACAGTAAAAGGGGAGAATTTATCAGGGAAAAGATCCTTTGCACCCCTTCATCTGGTAAGTGGGAATAGTGAGGGCTTTTGGAGGAATGTGTTTAAAACTGACTCTGTGACAACTGTTTACAGCAGGATCTGTCATCAGAAAGTACATAATAAATGTGATAATTTATTCATGTTGCTGGTGGCACAGTGGGACTTCTGCTAACCTCAGTCTTATCCACTGATCAGACATGGAGAACTCCATGGCTTGATTCTGGGCACTTGCAGGGGGGAAGCTGGAGGGGGGCTGGGGGGGCAGTGTGAAGGTCCAGGGTAATGAGCAGAAGCTGCGAGGCTCAGATTCTGTGGAAGGAGACAGACCACAGACCTACTGCCGAGGCCGACTGCCCATCTGGCAGCCATGCTTCCTTCCAAGACTGCATTTCCCAGCCTCTCTTGCAGCTAGCAGTGGCCATATGTGGAAAGGGGGAGCTTTGGGGAAAATTCCTCCCCAGAAACAAAGCTGGGTGGTGCTTTTGTGCCCACCCCCTCGCTCCATGACAGACACATCAGCCTGACTGCAGCAGCCATAGTGGGCTATAAGCTCTCTAAGGATGACTGACAGTTTTGTGCCAGGGACAGTGAAGCAGGAGGATCCTTGACCAATGATCCTGCTTCTCTGGTGACCACCAGGCAGCCATGCTGGCCCCAGGTGTGCCATGTTATGCACATTTTACTCAAGAGAGAAACCATCCTCTGTAGAGCCATCTTTCTGATCTGCTACTGACAGCCTTTTGCTTTATTTTGTTTGAAATGGGTTTCTACTGGCTCGCCTGGAGTTCACTGAGCAGTCCAAGCTGGCCTCAAGAGCTGTGGTGATCTTCCCGCTTCTGCCTCCCAAGTGCGGATTACAGGTGTGTGCCACCACACCCGGCTTTGACAAGCATCTGAAATGCATAATTTAGGCGACCCTGTAGTCTTCCACACAAGATGAGAAGTCACAGAAACTCGGCGGCCGAACACCTATCACTTAGAGCATCCTCATGCTTCAGGACCTACATTCTTTCCGCAACACCAAGGAGAAAGTGACACACAACATTCCCCAGAGTTCTGCTCAGAATATGGTTACCATCATTTTGCTTTAGGAGGTGAGACGATAAATGAGCAACAGGAGAGATGTTGAGTCATTCATTAGACAACTCAAGCACTATCCTACAGCGGACATGGCAAGGAAAAGTGCCAGACGCAGCGAACAAAAGTACATGCACAGACGGGCCCTTACAAAGCATGCAGTCCCAGATAATGAGCAGAAAACACACAGGCAAACACATGCCTACTCCATCAGTATGGGTGTTGAGGAGCACTAGTTAGGAAAGCCGCGCGAGTTCACACCTAGAACTACAGAAAAAGCAAGCTACATGAGAAGGACATCCACTAACTGAGAGACAGCGAAGCAACGTTACCACTCACCCACACCATGGATATTCAGCTATGAAAAGGAACAAAAGTCTGACTTTGTGGACAACAGAGATGAGCCTCGAAGACATAACGCTAAGTGAAAGAAGCTTGGACCAGATGACCACAGAAACTGTCTTTCTCAGTCACCAGACCAGCTGCATCTCAAGACTGGCTCCCTTCCCTCCTCCCTTTTACGTTGGTATGGGCACAATCAGCTAAGGATAAACAGGACAAGTGTGGCAAGGAAAGAGGCAAGGTGTGACCCAAAAGGTCACCAGTCTTACATCACTGACCAATATGTGTCTTCTGAGCGGAGCAGAGGATGGAGAGTAAGGGAAGGGCATGGAGACAGTGCCCCGGAATGACCCGAGGAGAGGGTCCACTTACAGCATATTAAAACCATGGCAGGGAGCTGGGCATGGTGCATGCATTTAATTCCAGCACTTGGAAGGCAGAGGCCGGTGGATCTCTGAGTTCAAGGTCAGCCTGGCCTACAGTGTGAGTTCCAGGACAGCTAAGGAGACGTAGAAATACTCTGTCTCAAAAGTAAAAAAAAAAAAAAAAAAAAAAAAGGTGGCAGGGCATCCATGGTCCACTTAGCCTAAGTCTCTTGTCATCAATAGAGAGAGGCCCAGGATCAAAGCCAGTGCCACTGCTCCCACCTGTGGGCTCCTGATGCTGATCCACAGGTAAGGCTTGTTCTCCTGCACCTGGGGACACTGCCAGGTCCCCTCTAAGCAGGCTGTGGGACATGGAAGAGATGAACTAGCCACATATCACACGTGTGCTCACTCCTTCCTCAGCAGTCAGAGTATGGGTGTGCCCTCATTTGTTCATTGCCCCTTGAGGAGTGAGCATCTGCGTTATTTCTGGGGTCTGTTTGGCCACCGTGACAATGCTGTGCTAAACACCCCTTTGTACCAGGGCTAGTTCTTGGGTGTCACCTCAGGACTGACAGTGCTGGGTCAGAGATTGTTAGGCTATGAACTGAGTTCCAAGTCAAGCTGAGTGCCTCCCTTTTTACCGTGCCCCTTTGAGAGGACAGCTAACACAGAGGTTGGCTGTGTAGGGGCTCAGAGTGGCAGGGGACAGGGTGCGGAGCCGACCGACCATTCACTGTACACTTCTCTGGCGCTTTCTGAATGTGTTTCCGCATGCATACTCTGCTCATTCAAAGCAGCAAGTAAGAAGCCTTCCCCTGCTGTCTTCTAAAAGGTCACAGTGATTCACACATCCCCCAGGAAGCAGCTAGAAGACTCACTCAGCTCATTCATGGCCTATATATTTCTCCTTCAAGGCTGTGTGTGTGTATATATATATTTCTCCTTTTCCCCTCTTTTCCTTTTGAAGCTGGAATGAGCTGAGACGCACGTCACACTTCATCATCTTGAGATCTGCTGTCCCCCTTAGTCTCCAGCCAGTAGGGAGGCACAAGGTGAACTCCCAGAGATGCAGATCTGGCTGGCAAGCATCCTGGCTAGCGCATCTGAGGCCAGGGCTGAGGCCCGGTGGTCTCTGATGGCAGAAAGAGACAAGGGCTCAAACTTTCTCCTCACAGTCTATTTTCAACTAACCCAAGCTGAGCTGTCCTAACTAACTGGGTGACATAGGGACCCCTAGAAGTCTGAGGGAGGTAGTGGCGGCAGCAGTGGTGGTGGCGGCAGCAGCAGCAGCAATCACCCATGGGATCTGCACTCTCAGAACAAGGCCAGAAGAACCAGAGAGAAAGGGACAAAGCCGGAGGAGAATCACCTCATGCAAACAAGATGGCCTTCTCACACACTCCTACAGTCTGTGGCGCCTCCAGGGCTGGCCCAGAGCCAAACCCCAGCCAGCTAGTGCTGAGTCCCTGGGAAAGCCAAGCAGATTTGAACTCTGCTATGGTGGCTGGAACTTCGTTGAGGGGGGAAACGTCATCCCAGAGAAGACAAAGCACGGGAGAGCATGAGAGAATGTCCTAAAGGCTAGAACCCCCTTGTGTAGCACCAGCATGAATCAGATGGGTTCTGCCATCCACCCGCGCTCCACACAGCCATCCGAGCTGGGCTTGGATGGCTTTCTATGCAGCCTGGCTGTGAGGTCCCAGCTTCTGCTGCAGAGGCTCTGTCTGTAGGGGATCAATGTTCTTGCCCTCAATCCCTCTAGATTCACCCTAGAGTTTAGACTACAGCAGCCTGGGGTGGGAGTAGAGTATCCGATTGCTCACCAGCAGCGATCAGTTAATAAACTGATGTAGACGGAGAGCAGACTTGTCCATCCTTTTGTAATTAGCAAGTTCTTTGTTGCCACTGGCTCCAAAATATATCCAAATCCATTTCCTTGTCTCCTCTTTCCATGCCCAAGCTGCCACGACCATTACTCACTTAGACACATTCATCAGAACCCCCTCTGGTCTCAAGGTCACGTCTGCTTTCCTGGATCCTACTCAGTAGACAGCCAGGCAGATCGGATCAGACAGCGGCCATATCAGGTAGCTTCTATATAACAGCCCTCAACACCTCAGCTGTGCACAACTGTGCGTGCCTATTGTCTCAGCTTCTCTAGGGTTGAGGTGGGGGTCATTTGAGCCCAGGAATTAGCCTGGGCATCACTTCTCTGACCTCATGCTACCCTCTGTAACCAGCACCACCGCCACACTATGCCAGTCGCTGTCTCAGGGCCTTTGTGCAGTCAGGCTTCCCTATGCGTGTACCCTCATCAAGCGGGTGGACTTCCTCAGTGTCCCCACTCAGGCTGCCTCTACTTCGCCCCATTTCTCTTTCTCACGGAGTATTTACTGCTGTTGCAGCCTTCCTTTGTCCTGCTGGAGTAAATGCGAATTCTATGGTTTCTGTTTACAATGGTTCCTGGGGCTCTGCAGGGCACCCACAGACACTCAGGACATATGCCAAGTGAATGTTCTCATGGCTCTTAGGAGCACCATGCTACAGAACTGCGCGGTTGGCTCAGCAGTGAGGAGTGAGTATTGCACTTCCACAGGACCCAAGTCTGAGTCCCCGCACCCAGGTCACGTGACCCATAACCGCCTGTAAGTTTGGGTCCACGAATCTGGTATTTCATGTGCACATACCCAACCCACTCACACATACACACATGTGATTAAACAACACAACAAAAAGCTAAGCTAGGCCACATAGAATGTGCAACTCACACTGAGTAGAAAATAAGCAAACTGCAAATATTTTAATGCACAGAAATCGTGAACCCTCCTACATATGATTCCCTAGTACACAACTGCCCTTAACAAGTCACCTAAGCCAAAGCGGAGACTGGCCAGCTGGCGGAAGACTGCCAGGTATGACATGCTTCTCAGGCTAATGGGCAGGGTCCAGCACAAGACGGCAACCTGTGCCATCTTACAAGCTGATTTTGCAAAGGCATTGTGGGTAAAGAGAGGTAGGTCTACAGGGATTTCTTGCCCCATCCCAAGCAGGTAAAACAGTGGGCCTTCCATCAGCCTGCTATTTACAACCATGTGGGGAGGGAAAGGTGCTGGGCCTCAGTTCACCCCTGTATTCCAGCCCGGCTTGTTCACATCCGTCCACCACATGCTTGCTAAGCAACTGTGAGAGGCCAGACACTGGTCTAAAGCAAAACACAGAAGCCCACCCTGCTGAAACTCACATTCTTGGGGGATGGTGTGAAAAAGCCAGTGCATAACGTCAGGCAACATTAGCACCCCGGGAAGGAAAAGAAAGCCTGAACAGAAAATGACAGGGAGATTCATTTAGACAGTGTTAAGACAGGCATTTCCAAAGCAATGTCTCAATCCTTTAAGCAGAGCCCCAAATAAAGAATTCTCTCTCTCTCTCTCTCTCTCTCTCTCTCTCTCTCTCTCTCTCTCGCGCGCGCGCGCGCGCGCGCGCACACACACACACACACACACACAATCTACACAAACATACTCTATGATTTTTTTGGGGGGTGGTGGTCCTGGAGATGGAACTCTGGGCTTCACACATGCCAGTCAAGTGCTCTATCACTGAGCCACACCCACAGCCCCTCACTGGGGGATTCTAGGCAGGGGCTCTACCACTGAGCCACACCCCAGCCCCTCACTGGGGGATTCTAGGCAGGGGCTCTACTACTGAGCCACACCCCAGCCCCTCCCTCACTGGGGGATTCTAGGCAGAGGCTCTACCACTGAGTCACACACACACCCAGCCCCTCACTGGGGGATTCTAGGCAGGGGCTCTACCACTGAGCCATGCCCCAGCCCCTGGGGGATTCTAGGCAAGCAGTCTACAACAACCGAGCCACGCCCCAGTCATCCATCCATTCAGAGCATTCCAAGGTAGAATGGAACTAGCAAAACCTTACTCTCCTTCCATCTTTCTCCTTTCTAGGGTCAGAGTGGTGTTACATTATTATTATTATTAAGGAAACAGAATAGTGGTGCATGCTTCCATTCCATTCCAGCACTTGTGAAGTAAAGGAATAAAGATCATAGCAAGTTCAAGGCCAGCCTGGGGTGCATAGTAAGTTCTGGACCAGAGCTACCTAAGGAGACCCTGTCTAAAACAAACCACCACCACCCAAACAACCGAAACAAAGGAAAACAAAAACAAAGGAATCCACCCACCTCTGTGACTGTGGTGGCACACAGGCTGGGATAACCACACCCACCTAGGAAGTTCCTGTTACAACCCCTGTCTTCTTTCTCGACCACACTGAAAACCCAGACTCTGTGGCTTCGATCCCCACCCTTCTGTTCCCAGTAGTGTCAGCCCATAGTGTGGGAGGCCTTGTCAGGGGAGAAGACGATGTCGTCTTACCAGAAGGCAAGCCCTCCACTTGCTTTCTGAGGCAGATAGCAGTCCCTAGCCACAGACAGGCTGGAGCTTGCGCAGGCCTCAGTGTTCAGTGTGTCCTTCCCAACTGAGGAGTTAGAACGGTGTCTTGCTTTTCATTTTCATTCCTGTGGCTTGAACACCCACAGAAGGCCACCCAATCAGGCTCTCATCCCATCTTCACAGCTGCATAGTGGGCCACGACACAGGCTTGCCTCATCCACTCATTCCGCATCCCACCACACAGAAGGCTTTTTAGAAAAAGATTTTACTGTGTGTGTGTGTGTGTGTGTGTGTGTGTGTGAGAGAGAGAGACATGTATGCTGGTGAATGCAGAGGCCAGAAGAGGGCACCACATCCCCTCAGGTTGGAGTTACAGGTGGTTGTAGGCTGCCTGGCACGGGTGCTGGGTCTTCTGCAAGAGCGAGTGTTCATAACCGTGGGGCCGTCTATCTAGCCCCATTTCCCATCTTTTAACAAGCATGCTGTAAAATAAAGATGATGACCTTGAGCCAGGTGTGGTGGCGCACACCTTTCAATTCAGCACGTGGGAGGCAGTGGATCTGAGACCAGCCTAATCAACACAGAGACTTCCAGGACAACGAGGGCTACTTAGTGAGACCCTATCACAAATAAATAAATAACCCTGGACACAACCATTTCCCACACTTTGGGACATTTGTATGTATGCAGAAATCTTCCAGAGTAAACCACTAGGCCAAAAGAGGTGACATATACCAAGCCAGGCCGACGGAGAGCATCTGGTCCCCTCCCACCAGCAACAGACAAGGCCCACAGTGCCTGCTCTCAGGACTTCTGCTCTTGCCCCTCTGGGGAGGGAAAAATATTTTCTCATCATTTTAAATAGTGTTTCTCTCATGCTTGGCGTGGAAGGTCTTTGTGAGTGTGCGAGGGGCTTTCCTATTTTCACAGACACTGGGTGGCAGACATACCCCCCATATGGTTTGCTCATGGAAGTGCTCAGTGACTTCTACCTCTCTCACTGTTTTCTTTTTTGCTGTCTAGCCTCAGAATTAAAAAAAAAAAAAAAAGGCCTAAGGTTGGACTGGACTTCCTGCCCTCAATCTGCACGGCATGTCTTGACTTGCCCCATCTATGTCCTATACTGATGGTTGTGTAAGCCCTGCCCATGCATGTCTGGGCCTCCCAGTTCTTCCAAACTGACTCTGTACTACTCCAGGGCCTTTGGTTGTTCTGTGTTCCACCCTGAAATTACCCTTGGTACCACCTGTCCCCTAGACTGGACCTCAGCCTTAGTACCACCTTCCTAACTCGTTTATGTCTTCTTGGTAGCAGGCTGACTCTAGGACTATCTATTTCAGGGAGATCTGAGTCCTCCACTTCTGATGCCTAGCCTGGCACTGAGATAGATAGCTAGGCAGTTTGCAGAGTGACTGAGACAAGCATTAAGGAAGAGGCAGGTGGCCCTAAGGACACAGCACTAATACCAGACTCTGCCTTCTTTTAGCTGACTCTGTTCTCTTCAGCCCACATGTCCCTCCTTCTGCAACTGTCCCTGAGGCTAGTAGGTTTGTACTTCCCCCATCTCAGCCCTCAGCTAGCTCTGCGTTGCCACTGTGTATGAAAAGGTGCACCCTCCCTGGGTGTGGAGGACAAGCTCTGAGAGACCCTGTTCTGGGGCTGCCCTGCTGACTACACCTTGTCTCTAGCACCCACTGCATGGCTTAGGTTGGACCCACAGCAGTGGTCAATAAGTTTTCAGAAATAAATGAAGGCAACAAAGACTTTTCCAGAAGAGGAAAACCCTGTAAATAACTCATTGTCAATGAACCACTTAGCCATCCACACCCTCCACACACAAGACAGTGTATAGTGAGATGAAATGTGTTTGGGGCTTGAGGAAGTGAACACTGCTGTAGGGGAAAGGGGAAAGAGAACATTTCCTGTGACCTATGCAGGAAGAGCAACAGCTGGGACAGGGGACAGGGAAGAGAGGGTAGTCCTTTAAATAGAAGAGTTGCTGTCATATTTGATGTTGGCTTGCGTGCCCAGCCCTTGACTCCTACGGGGCAGGCCAGCTTGAACTGAAGATATTCACTCAGAAATGATGTGTGACCATGGTCTTTCCAGAGCTCTCTGTGTCCACAGGCCAGAATCAGGGCCACATTTATTACTTCTTATTCTGTCCATGTTTCAGCTGGGGGCACAGAGGTGTGGCCAAAGTCTATTCAGCCAGTGGCTCACAGGGCTGGAACAGCGACCTGGGCTGCCGCTGCTGTGCTGTGCCTCCTATTGTGGCCTCACTTTGGGTCTACAGGCTTTTGCTGAGGTTCGATTCCCCATTATGATGGCCATTCTTGGTTGTCAATATGACTACATCTAGAATTAACTAAAACCAAATGGCTGGGCACACCAATGAGGGATTCTTAACTAAAACATTTCAAGTGGGAAGACCCACTTCTAACTCAGATCTCTGAGGTGGGATGATCCACCTTTAATCTGGAACACACCTTCTGGAGGCAGCATATGTAAGAGACACTGAAGAAGGAAGCTTGCTCTCTTTGCCTGCTAGCTCTCGTTCTCACTGGCAAGTCCAGTCCTTCCCTGGCATTCGAACCTATTTCTTTGGGATTCCAGCTGAGACATTCAGCCTTACGGGTTGAACAACTACTGGATTCTATCAATTCTGCTCTTCTAGAGAACCCTCATTAATACACCCACAAACCTGGCAATGATGTCGCTCACATTAGTCTACACTATGAGCAGCTAATGAGATGGGGAGACAGGCTGAGGAGGGGTGAGGAGCGGGCTCAGGATCTCAGGAAGAGATGGCTTTAAGGACAGAAACTCAGGATGGTAGAAACATTAGAAACAGAAGCACGGCTGATGAGGACTGTGGGAAGAAAAATGTGTTGCGGAGAAGAGACAGCCAGCAAACGCTGTTAGAGGGGTGAAGTAACTGGAAGAACAACCCCCACAAATCTGGTAAGTGTGGTTGTCTCTGGGAAGACAAGCTTCTGCAACTAGGGACGGGGACAGGAACAGGAAGGAGACTGCCCCGTGCCATCAGATGCCGTATCCTGATGTCTCAGTGAAGAGTCAAGCATACAACACTCTCACAAAATCACACCACCTGGTAATGTCACCATTTGATATCGTGTCTATGCTCACACAATGATGAAATCACCTAAGAACACTTTTACCAGTTTTTTGGGAGGGGGGTGTTCTTCCAGATACTTCACTTGCCTAACCGTGTTTGCTGACTGTCTCCTCGCCACAAGACATTTTACTCCCCGCAGTCCCCGTCAGCCATGCTTCTCTTTCCAGTGTCAGCTGCACATACCTGCCTAGAATCTACCGATGAGGGGTTGGAGATCAATATCTCGGGAGTAAGGCACTTGCCTAGCATACACAAGGCCCTGGGTTTGTTCCCCAGCACTGCAGAAAGTACAAGAAAACATAAAAATTCTGTGTATAGACTTTAATTATCAATGCTTGAAAACCCTAGCTACTCAACAAATGGGTAGAATCACTGCTCTGGTCCATATAGAAATGCACATTTATAAAGCAAGCGGGTATGCAACCTGGAGCCAACCAAAAACGCATGACGGCTGGATCGTAACCGTGGAGGCTCTACTACCGACCAGATGCATGTCTTAGCCAAATGACAGACACTCTCGAAGACTGGGAGAAAAGACAGCAATGAGACTGCACTGGTCGGACACTGCTCTCTCTTTAGAACTGCAGGTGCCAACTGGGGATAGAATCCCTGCTGGCCTTGGGATGCCAGTGAGCGACTGACAACAGCAGCCAGCAGCCACTCCTCAACGATGCACCACGCCCCGCATCTTGTACCCTGCTGAGTGGGAATCTCTTGAAGGTGTCGTATGGAAAAACTCTGCCTACTGTGAGTTAGACAGTCCAAAGGTAGCTATGGGCTGGCAAGATGGCATAGCAGTTAAGGGTGCTTGCTACCTAAGCCTGGTGACCTGAGTTTGACCTCCAGAACCCACATAAAGGTGGAAGGAGAGAACTGACTCCATGAAGTTGTCCTCTGGTTTCCACAAGTGTCCATTCATGTTACACATGCACACACGGGGAGGGAGGATAAAAATTATAAAGAAAAACAAAACCAGAAGGTAGCCAGGTGTGCTGGCTCACACCTGAAATCCCAGCACTGAGGAGGGACGAATACAGGTTTGAAGCCAGCCTATATCTGGGACAGAGTGAGGAACTGTCTCAGAAGAACAGAAATAAGGGCAGGAGGGATGACTCAGGTCAGGAGCACTTGTTCTTCCAGAGCACCGAGTTCCCAGCACCAACATCACTCACAACCACCTGTGACCCCCGCCGAAAACTCAAAAAGGCAGCTGCTTATATTATGTGACTATGAGTGACAGATGGGTTGATCACCCCAATCCAAAAAAGCGCTGGTAAGACGTAAGTGCAAATCCAATGCCTGACCTGAAGTTGCAGTCAAAACTGGTGTGCTCAGAATGTTACACAAAACAACTTCCAGGTGTTATGGATCAAGAGATTTCAAACACAAGTGAATTCGGGGTTTACACTTGGGTCCTACTCCCAAGATAGCTCATACCTATGCAAATATTCTAAAATCGGCAATGCTTTTGGTCTCAAGTATTTTGGATAAAAGATCCTTGACCTTGGGGCCTGAGGAAATGGTTCTTACCTAGCATGCTCAAGTATCTGTATTCAACATAGCTCCCATAAAAGAAAAAAAATAACATTTTTAAAAAAGGTTCTTTAACCTTTGTGATCACTTCAGTTCTCCCCCTATCCAAGCTAAAGCAAGGCGTGTTTTGAAGAAGAGTTATACAATTCACCAAAGACACTTGGTCCCCTGCCTTTATGGAGCTGACATCACAGAGGTGGGACTCTGACTGTGCTGGTTTCACAGCTCAGAAGAGGGGTGGGCTACGGGGGCAGGAGTGGGAAGGGAGACCTGGAGCAGGGCTTGGTGTCAGCCTAGGCAGAAGGGCTAAGGGAACAGGAGCACATGGGCAAAAGAGAGTGGCCCAAGAACAGAAGGCAAAGGTCATGCATCAGAGAGCAGAGGGCCAGGAGGTCAGCAGGCAGGACGCAGTGAGACCTACAGAATCAGGCTGGGAGTGGGCAACAGGCAAAGGTCACAGCAAACTAAGGTGGGCTACGCTGCAGAGATGCTTTACCCCCAAGAGACTGCTTCTGAAATCTGGGAAATGAGCGGGACCCTCCCAGGCTCGAGCAGACCGAGCTGTGAAACAAGCTGTAGTGTAATTGCAATCAAGAAGCGTGACCCAACCACTGTCCTTGAGAGTACTGCGTACATGATCCCAGTTCATGGGACCTATGAAGACAGAGTAGGCCAGCCTACAAGATAAGCCAGGGACAATGACCTCAGTCTAGAGCATTCATTTCAGCAGGGCCTATCACTAGAACCTACTCCTTGGCCCTGGATAGTCCAGAGAGACACCTTCCATTCCTCGGGTTATTCTGAATGCCAGCTGAGACTGACTCTCGGGGAGGCTGGTATGCGGGATGCAGCTGAGCAGCTTGTGGATGGTCAGGGCTCCCCACCAGCACCAGGAAAGGCAGGGGACAAGGACTTCCAAGGTGACAGAGTGATTAATATACACATAGGTGGGAGGAGTACCCTGGGAGCCACGTTCACAGTCTGATCCCAGTGCATTTGGTGGGTGCCCCCAGCATGGAGAGCAATGGGAGTAACCGCTCTATTAATACAGTCCACCTTTCCTGTCACTGTGATTGTTTCTAGGAAAGCTATATGACCTAGGCTATCTATCCAATCACAGAGGAACTCTGAAGTTTCACATCATGGTTAAGAGACAACTAACCTTCTGTTTCTCTTAGGACAGGGACAGGGTCGTACAACTCCAACTGTTGCTGGTAGCTTGGCCTCCAGCCTCCAGGGAGGCCAAGAAGGAAGGCGATGCTGAAATCAGAGGAACCAATGAAAGAAAAGAAACGAAGTAGGGTATGGTCCTGCCCTCCTGGCCAACCAGTGCAGACAATGGCTCCGCCTCTGGGGTTTCCGGTAGGGTAAGTCCATTCCCACTTCCACCTAGGTTTGTGCCAGGCCAGGTTGCTATTTGTTACTTGCAACCAAGGAACTCCCTGATCCACAGTCCTTTCTCAGGCCCTGCTTTAGTTCTCTGAACCACACCAGCATCCTCTGGTTAAATCCCCGCCTTTTGCCTAAATGGCTGCCATGGAGAAATCTGGCTACAACTAAGCTTATCCCCTGCTGCAGCTTCCCCAGCTGTAAAATAGAGAAATTATAATTTAAAAAGTTAAAAAGTATTTAAAGATGCCCGAGCACTTGAGCCTAGTCATTTTAGCATAGGTGACTACATTTTAGCATAGGTGACGGTGGGCCTGTGAGATGTGCCACCTGAAACGTCACAGCTGTCTCGTGAGGACACTGGATGGTGTTGGTTAGCACAGCGGGACTACTCTACAACACTGAGAGGGAGCTGAACGGCCTCGGTCCCAGGAGCAAGGAGCCACAGCCCTCCCTCATCTTGGTGGCAGTTCCTTTGTTCAGGTCAGAGAGTCCTTTCTTCTCTGTGGCCAGGAACAACTAGCCCAGTTTCCGCCAGAAGGGTGACAGATCAGCCTTGGTGGGGGTCGGAATGAAAAGACTGCCATTGGTTTCTCCAGGAGCTGGTGGTAGAGGAAACTGCCATGAGCTCATGTCTCCGTCAGACACAAGCCGGACTCTAGCGCTTCCAAGCACAGGCTGAGGCTTGCTGGCACCATCCTGAGAGGAGACAAAGGAGAGCACGCTGGGATGGGAGAGAAACTGTGACAGGGCAGGTTCTACAACCAGCTCTGGCTCTGGCGGGAGGAGGCTGGAAGGCTGGATTCTAGCCACATCCGCCCTCCAAGCGGTTACAAGGCAGCAGGAAAAAGGGACCCCACCACGTCTGTATTTACAGCTGGGAACTGGCACCAGCATGGGAAACTCGCAAATAAACTCAGTCAGGAAGTGAGAGGTGGAAGATGCTTCCATGGCAACGCCCATCTGGAGATCCCTGGCAGCAGCTGGAAGCGGTCAGAGGAGAGGCTTATCTAGAGATGGACGTAACATTCATATTTTTCTGTTTGCACCCAGACTTTGATACTTATGCTACACTTCTTTGGGGAGCCTCTGGGAACCTCTTGTTCTACAGCCCCAAAGCCCCACTCATTTACTGAACAGTTATCCAGATGGCTGCATGCTTCTGGTATTTTCCTCTAGACTCATGGGCTCCAAGGAGGGACTGTCTGCCTTGCTCATCAGTGCCTGGCCTGGAAGAAGTGCCCAGCTAAGGAGGAACTGTCTTGTTCTCGATTTACTGTTATCCATAACTTCAACTAATCATAAGTGCACGGCAGGGAAGAGAACGCTTGCTACCTCATGGAGGCCACTGCCTTGTCATTTTCAAAATGATATTCTTTTATCATCAAGAGCTGTCAGGAAGAATGGAAACCTGCATCCATAGAATGAGTCTGAATCCTTATCTTATACCGAACATAAAATGTAACTCGAAATGCATCAAAGATCCCACTGTGGGAGCTAAAGCCACAGAACCCTTACAAGACACGAAGAAAGACTTCATGGCTCTGAATGGGGCAGTGATTCCCCAGTTACAACCCCAAAATCACAGATAGCAATAATAACCAAAACAGAACCAACGCCTTTGAAAGAAAGTTTTGTGGAATTAAAAGACACTATTCAACAGGGTAGTACAGCTGCCAATGAGAAAAAAAAGATATTTACAAATCACCTGTTTGGTAAGAGATTAGGGCCAGCGAAAGGGCTTCAGTGGGTAAAGGTTTTTGCCACTTAAACCTGGCAACCTGAGTTCAATCCCCAGAAGTCACATAAAGGTGGAGGATAAGAACCAGCTCCACAAAACTGTCCTCTGACCTCCACCCACACTGTGCAAATAATAAAAGTAAAATAGAATAAAACTTTAAAAAATGATTAATGCTCAGAATATATAAAATATTTATAAACCTCAACGGCAAAAATAAGCAATCCAACTAAAATACAAAGGACTTGAGTAATCACTCCTCCAAAGAATAAACACCAAGACCACGATTCTCAATGATTTTCAGTTTCTCACTTAGAAAATGCAAATCAAATGGGATGTTCCCACATAATTATTAAGATGGCTATAATTGCTGGACACAGTGGTGCATACTTTAATCCTAGCACTGAGGAGGAGCAGATCTTGGGTGACTTCAGGGCCAGCCTGGTCTACAAAGTTAGACACTAATGCTGTGGAATAATGCTCTTGTATCTCTGTTTGGATTTCCCGCCTGGCTTTACTCTGTTAAGCCATTGGCTGAAACAGCTTTATTCATCAACCAATAATAGCAACATATATACAGATGGATACTCCACAACACACTATCTCAACAAACACACACACACACAGTTACAATCACAAAACAGAAAGAACTGGAGAGGCTAACGCCCTGCGTACTCTGACATGGGTGCCAATGGTGGCAGCTGTGAAGGCAGTATGGCAGCACCCCACAAAACTGCCTGGAGAATTAACCCAATCCAGCAATCCCACTTCTGCGCACATCACCCCAAAGACATAAAAGTGGAGGACCGGATGTGGTGGTACTTGAGGAGTGGAGGCAGGAGGATCAAGGAGGACACAGAGAATCTGGGGTCATCCCACCTCAAAAACTCAAAGCCAAACAAAAAGAACTGAAGTGGATAGGCAGAGGACACTCATGCTGGGTATCTGCCACAGCCAAGAGGCGAGCGTCCATCGGCAGATGAGCGGAGGATGAATCAGACTTAGAAAGGAAACTGCCTCCTGCCAGATCATGGATGACCCCTGATGACAGTACCACATTAAGTACTCTAGGGACAAAGGGGCAGAACAAGTATGCAGCGTGCTCAGCTTCACACTAACAAGAGGGAAGAGCAATGGCTGGAAGCCTGAGGAACTACTGTTTGCTGGAGACGGAGGTAAGCCTAGCAAGATAGAAATTATTCTTTTTTTTTAAAGATTTATTTATTTATATGTACACAACATTCCTTCCATGTATGTTTGCATGCCAGAAGAGGGCACCAGATCTCATTATAGATGGCTGTGAGCCACCATGTGGTTGCTGGGAATTGAACTCAGGACCTCTGGAAGACCAGTCAGCGCTCTTAACCTCTGAGCCATCTCTCCAGCCCCTGGAATTTATTCTTTAGGCGGATTTGGTGAAAGCTGGGCAACAATATGAATATACTTATTGTGACTGGCTACAAGTTTAAAATAGTTAAAATAATCAGCTGGAACAATTACATTTATTTATTTGTCAAGCAATATAACTGGATATAATACCAGAAAATTATATTCTTGAGTACTAGGTTATACAATTTATACATATTTAAGGGGAAAAGCTTTGCATAAATACATATATATGTATAAAATATACACACACATGCATACACAAATATATGTTGTGGAATAATCATGACAAACTAAATCTAAAATGGCAAAATTGATGCTGTTTTATCATCACTTAATAAAAATTAAATGATGATAAAACAGCAAATCTCATGTTAGGTACATCTTATCACAAAAAAGGAAAAAAAGAAAAAAGATCTGGAGCTCTGCCACGTCAAGACAAAGATGGCAGAGAGCATGAACATCAAGAACCAGGCCAGATGCCAAAGAGTGATCTTTTACTTAAGGAACTTCTGAGTGACAACTTTATCTACCTGATGAGAGACAGTGCAGAAAGTCTCTGGGGGACACTAGGTAGGAAACAGAATTGTATTCAGTGAGGCTGTCACTCAAGCACCACAGATGCCAGAGCACACCTGCTTTCTTACCTTTGTGTGTACGAGTGCACGTGTGTGTGGGTGTGATGGGAATGTAGGCCCGATGACAACTTTGCATGCCATCCTCAACCGCTGTCCACCTTAGTTTTACAACAATGTCTCTTACTGAACCTGGAACTAGCCGAGTTGGCTGGTCTGGTTAGCCAGGGGTGTCACCGTGCAATTGACATGGGGCGCTGAGGATCTGAACTTAGGTCTTCATGTGTGACAAGTACTTCACCAGGCTAGCCACCTTCCTACCCTATTTCTTGTCTTCACACCTGTAACATCAGTTAACCTCTAACTTCACTGAGGTTGAGGCAAGAATGTCAAGTATAGTTTCAGGCCAGTCTGGGCAACAGAGTGAGACTTCAAATCAAGCAAAAAGGTCCATCGAGATGCACACCTGCAATCCCAGCACTCAATTAGGAGGCAGAGGCAGGAAGATCAGAAGTCCAAGGTCGCCTTCAGTTACACCAAGTCTGAGGTCAGCTTATGCAAGCAAGCATGCATACTCGGGTGCACTTGTGTGTACACAAAGGAACAGACATAGACACAACAGGTGCATGCGTGTGCATCCCTTTTATGCATCTCAAGAGATCTTGGAAAAGAAATATACAAAGAGGAATATATATGAAAGTACTCACAACCTCCCACCAAAGAAAACCATCGAGAAGACTACAGTTCATTTCCTTCCAGTCTTTTCCTGAGCAGAGGGTGGACATGAGGAAGCAGGTGACACATCCTCTTATTTTTCATCAAGTGAAAAATAGCGTTTGTTTCTACATGGTGGGGGAGACTGTGAATTTAATGCCAGCCTCAAATACATGATGAAAACATGTTAAAAAAATAAAAATTATGTGTTTCTGTGTTCAAATATTAAACCTGTTTCCCCAAATGAGAGACCCTGGAGGAGGATGGAGCTTCTTTATCCTACAGTCTCTGCATTCATCTAGCTAATACAGGCTAAATGCAAATACAAGTCAGATACAATACTGCTACAGGCCATGCTAATTGTGCAACCTTTTAAAATAACTTTACAAATGTGTTTCTTTTTTAAGATTTAATTTTTTATTTATTTAATGTATATTGGGGTTCTACCTACATATATGTCTGTGTGAGGGTGTCAGATCCCCTGGAACTGGACTTACAGACAGTCGTGATTGGGAATTGAACCCAGGTCCTCTGGAAGAGTAGCCAGTGCTCTTTGCCGCTGAGCCATCTCAGCCTTTACAAATAGTATTTCTAACAGTTATTATTTTAGGAGGTAGACACAACTGTCATTTTACAGATAAAGAATTGAGGTAACAAGGTCTAGTGACTTTCCCAATGTCATATGACAAATAAGTGGTGATGTAGGGATTTGAACACAGGACACCAACTGCGTGTTCTCTCTTTCCCCTGTTCTACAGTGCAGATGACCCTGCAGTAAGGACATCAACTACCAGCTTCAGGGCCAGGTTCCCAGTGTCCCTATTTGCCAAGAGTGTCATCACGGTTATTCATCCTTCTCTGCAGACTCATTCTGTTTCCTAAAGGAAATGAGAAATTGCTGGAATTCAGCAAAAGTGAGACAGCCGGAAGCTGCAGCTGACCACAGGCACACGTGGGTCTTCTGTGGGACTGCCCGGGAAAAATTCCTAAGCGCTGACCTTACTGCACAGACCAAAGGCCAGATCCTGGGTGGGTCACCCTCTGCTGCCTGGGTCACACCCAAGTCCTGGATGGGACTGGGCCCCTTCTACTAGACTTCCGCAGGGTGGTGGAGGAGAGAACACACAGGATGAGAGCTGGGTGGCTCAGCCATGGACTCCTTACCCAGGAGACTCAAGGGGAGGCCAGCTGGCCACAGGTGTAAAGACACAGAGGAGGACAGGGGCTGACCCAGCCCCCACGGAGGCCCAGTCAGTTTGCCTCGTCACACAGATCCTTGCAGGAAGGCAAATCATGGCTTTCCCCAGCTCACAGGGAAACCAGACCCACCAGTGAGAGGAATCCTGGAAATTAACCACTGGGGAGTTCTGTCTTGCCTTCTGAGCAAGAAGAGACGAGAAATCACAACTTTGGCGGGAAAGCTAAGATCATACCAAATATTGGGCCAAGAGTCCTAACCAGGCGGACTACGGTGACACACAGAGGATAGTACCCGGCAATGGCAACCCCAAACTACATTTGTGGAATGTCACCACCATATGTTCTCGCTCATAGTTTCCGTCTCTGTGTCTGTCTGTCTGTCTCCCCCACCCTTCTCTACTGGTTTGTTAGCATTCCAAAGAATTAGGTGTAATAAACACCCACGCACTCAAGCCCAGCTCAACAGCTGTGGAGACTGCTGCCTTTGCTTCAGCTTCCTTTCTGAACCCCATCTGAAAACCTTGTTGTTGTTGCTGCTGTTTTAAGACAGGGTCTCTCTGGGTAGCCCTGGCTGTCCTGGAACTCACTCTGTAGACCAGGTTGGCCTCAAACTCCTTAGATATCCGTCTGCCTCTGCCTCTCGAGTACTGGGATTAAAGGCGTGTGCCACCATGACTGGCCTGAAATACTTTCTAAATATTTTCTGAACCAACTCCTGGATACCATGTCACTCCAATATTATTCATTTTAGCTTGCAGCTCTGAGGAATATGGGCATTTTGAACTGAGTGTGGTGGCATATGCCTAGAATCCCAGCACTGGAAAGGCTGAGGAAGGGAAACTGCTGCAAGTTTGAAGCCAGACTAAGCTACACAGCAACTCCCTCAAAAACATAAAACAAAATGGAGCACAGGCCAGAGAAAGGGGAGACGGGGAGAGGAACTGGTGCCTATGTGTATGGGGGAGACACTGTGGCATGATTGGACGTGCCTGTGGAGTGAGTGATGCTAGGTCTGCTCCTGGTCAGAATGAGCATGAATGAGCACTCAGACCCAAGACTGACAGACTCCAGAGCGGGGCCACAGGTGCCTTGGTTCTTGAGATAGAGCCATCCATGCCTTTCTGGAAGGCTCTTTGCAATGCAAATCCAAAAGAGCTTAGCAGGCCCTGGGCTCCTTCTGACTCAGACCTTCCACTCCTGCACTCCTGACATCAGAAAAGCTTCTGATGCCACCCACATGCCTGGCAGCGCCCAGAGCATGCTGCTCTTCCATGCCAGAGCCAGAGCTTGACCCTAAGTAGGTGCTGGCACAATGCCAAGTGAAGCCTTACAAACAGGTCATTGCCACAAGCTCCTGGGCATTCCCTGACTCTAATGGTGAATGTCTGCTGAGTGGAATCCTCCCGACATGAGGTATGAAGTGGTGACAGTTCCATCAGCCCAACTGTATCGGGGGAAACAGTGGTGCCACACCACATATAGCGTGTGTACTAGACTACGTAGTGTGCCCAGCACCACCTCCAGGGAATAGCAGCTGGTATAAAATGGGGTGGGTACCAAGCACTGAGGAGATAGATGACTTTAATCTTAACAGAGGCCAAACTCTTTAAGTTTGAGGCCAGCCTGGTCTACACAGTGAGTTCCAGGGGCTACATGGTAAGACTGTTTCAAGACAGAAGGTGGGCATTAGAAGATGCTGGGCAAAGGACACCAACTTTTCGTTCCACAGGAGGAGTAAGCACAGAAGATGCAGCTGTAAATCACAGCGACCCAGCCAAAATTGAGGCAGTGCAGGCCTGAAGACTGCTGAGAGTAGGTTTTAGGCATTCCTATGACAAAATTAATAATGTGAAGGAATGCACACGTTAGACTGAGCCATTCCACAGTGAGCACATGCACCAAAACTCCATGCTGGCCACCTAGGCTGAGCCATCCCACGGTGTGCACATAAAGCAAAGCGCCATGCTGGCCACCGTGAGCATAAATGCAGTCAGGGTGGGGCTCGGTGGCAGAGTCCTGGGTTCCATTCCCAACACACCTTCAGTCATCTCAAACCTCAATGTCTAGAGTTTTCATTTATTAAAAGAAATGAAAATTAAAACGGCAAACCCTCTCTCCACTAGGGTGACAATCAAGGGCCTTTGTACCTGGGCCCGGCCTGTTGGCACACCGAGGGCAACCTGGCTAGGGCAGAGCCTGTGGTGTGGGAGAACCCACTCAAGCGGCCAAAAGCACCATTCCTCCAGACTTCCTGATGATATGAGAAAAAGCAATCCCAAACCACCTTGATTAGCCACCAGCCCACACTGTCCCAATCCACTGCTATTCAGCCTGTGCCCTTTTCATGGACCACCTCCCCTCAACACTGCCCTGTGTGCCTGGCAGAACTCACGCTTCCCTTCAAAGTCCCATCACTGCTCCTCCACAGCTCTCCCAGCTGGGCCCAGGCCAGGCTATCTCTCCCTGACTGCTCCATGTGGTACCTGGACTCAGCAGCCAGGACTATGTCCATCTGGTGGCCTGGGCCTTCTAGGGAGGTGAGACCTAGGGAGGCTTTGCAGGTAGAAAGCTATGCCCCTGCTGGCACTTTAAACTCTTTGGACTCTGGCAAGCCATTTTCTCTTCCCTCCTGAGGCAATGGCAATGAAAATGGTCCCTATGATTGGTACATTTGAATGCTTGGTTCCCCATTGCAGTACTGTTTGGGAAGGATTAGGAGGTGTGGCTTTGTTGGAGGAGATGTGTCACAGGGAGTAGGTTTTGAGGTTTGAAAAGTGCCGTGCCTGCCTTCCTGGTGCCACACTACCCAACGTGATGGTTATGAACTCACCCTCTGAAACTTTAAAGTAAGTCCTTACTTAAATGTTTTTTATAAGTTGCCTTGGTCATGGTATCTCTTCACAGCAACAGAAAAGTAACTAAGACACTTGCAATCCTTGATCCTTTTTGTCTGCAGAGGAGACAGGAATAGTCCCCAGCCTCAGCAGACGCCTGTGCAGCTGAAGGCCATTCCTAGCCCTTCTCTGTATGTCTTGCACTGCACATGTGCATCTTTCACAGCCTCTCCTGTAGCTGGGGCAGCCACTGCATCCTTTATGGACAAAGACATAAAAAGCTCCACTAGGGGCACAGGGGTCTGTGACTCTCATTTCCTTTGGCTTGGGATGCTTTACGTCCAGTGTGGTCATCAGGCTGAGGCAGCCTTTTCAAGAACACATGGCAGGGCTGTGAGATAAACAGGAGCGTGTGCAAAGGCGCACAAAGGTGACTTGGAGCCTCTGCACTGGGAGTTCAGCTTGTCTCCTCCAGGCTGTCTGAAATGACATTAAGTCACCTCCACCACCTGGCTCAGGATCACCAGGCATCCTGTTACCTGCAGCCCGAGGTGTCCCCAGTAGACAGCCTCACAGAGTGAAGACTCAATGCCATCCAGCCCAGAAGCACTTAACACATCGACACTCACTCAGCATCAGCTAGAATTCTTAGTGCCGGGGGCCACACCTCGCTTTCCATCCCCCTGCAGGGGCAGAAGGTGCTGGCAGCAAACACTCTGGCTATTTCATCACCCTCCCACCACCTCTCCTGGAGGAACTGCAGCTGCAGGGCTGTGGCTCCACTTTGAGTGGCTGTCATTAGACCTTCAGTGACACTGAGAACCAAGGAAGAGGTGCAAGGAAGGCCAGCAGCCTCCAGAGCAAGCTGCAGCTTTTGAAGAGCAGAGAAGCACAAGGGCTGGCCCAGCCTGACCAGCACTTCTCCCCTCCTCCACTCCTGCCTCTGACCCCGCTGCCATTATTTACTTTGCACTTTGCTCTAACTAGCCTCATTTTATTTTTGGCTTCAAAACCAACAACAGCCCCACCCAGAGCAGAAATGGCCGCGGAGCACTAGGTTTGCTGCACTGTTGAAATTCTTTTCCTGTTACACATGAAAATAAAAGCACAGCTATTAAAGTATCGAGTGTTGATTCAAACACCACCTCCAATCACCCTGCAGTAGGAGCAGACGCTATTTGATCCTCAAAGGCCAACTTTTGGGAGAGAGGGAAGTTCCTAACCAAGGTCCGCAACACCATCTCTTTTCTAAACTAACCCAATCCTGACCCTGCTCCATGCCCACTTTCTCCTCGCCTGACTGCTGGGCTCTGTGCCCACTTTCTTAAATGATCATTAGAATCTGATGGCTCATGCTTCACAGGTACTGAATCACAAGGGTGCGCACGGCATCATCATGAGGTAGGGACATTACTTTCCTAGTTTGGGGATGAGGAAATGTCGCCCCAAAGGTAAAAGCCACTCGTCTAAGGCCCTGGAGCTGGGAGTAGTGTCTCCAGAGGCCCTGCCCTCACCCGTTGGTGACGCTGCCTCTGCAACAGAACCTTTCTAGGCACCGAGAGCTCACGGGTACAGGCTCGGGGCTCAAGCCTTTACATGAGCTGACCTCAGGGTTACCACCTGTTCCCCACTCCCACCCAAATGACTCAATGAAGTATTTAAAATGAGAAGCCTGAGGCTCAGGGAAGTGAAGTCACCCACACAGAGACACAAAGCCAGCACTGGTGTTGCCTGGCATGTAGCTCCAAAGCTATTAACTTGCAGGCTCCGTCACTCCAAGCCCAGGTTCCCCAAGGAACCCCTTCTATATCTTGTCCTTGGCAAGCTACTGAGAGAAACCAGTTTCCAAGGCAAAGGAGTGAAGAAGGAGGGTCACCTCTGCAACGAAGCCTGAGTGGCCTCTGTGGCAATTCTACAGGGCAAACTACAGGTGGCAGGTGCCCTGTCCCAGAAACCGCGACTCTGTGTGGGCCACTGGACACACACTTGGAATGCAAGCCAGGACTTCCCAGGGTGGCAGCGACTGACCGATAAGCGCTTTCTCCTTGCCCTCGGGTTCTGCTGACAGACAATGCACGGGGGAGGAGGGGTGAGCAGAGCAGGTTCTCTGAGCATGGGAACATCTGGTCCTTCCCATCTTCCCATGCCAGCAGGACCTTCCTCTTTCCCCAGACAGACTGATGGGCCTGGCTCTGCCCAACTGTCTGTGAAGCCACAGTGTGCTTCTGAGTGGAGACTTTGAAGGCTGGTGTGTAGCTTACCTAGGCTTCAGGAAGTCCTGACTTTTACTCCTCAGAGGGACGTATCTCAGCCTTGTAATCCCCATAACTGTAACTGAGGCAAGAGGATCAGGTCATCAAGGTCATCCTTGGATACACAGGCAGTTTCAGGTCAGTGTGGGCTATGAGACACCCCAACACAGGCACGCCTGTGCACACACACATAGTCTTTTAACCCACCTTCAAATCGCAGTTTTGTCATTTACTAGTGGGTCAGTGAACAGTTCTTTCTCCTCTCTGTGCCTCAGTTTCCTTATCTGGAAAGGGGATTAATCGTAGCACTGTCATTAGCACTGTTATGGGGATTAAAACAGGGCCTGGTACTTCAAGGGCTGGCTACTGAGTTCTGTAGCCCAGTAAAACATTCACACTCCGTGGGTGACAGGGTCTGCTGAACCGCTAGGATGCTGAAATCTCCCGGCAGCTGGTGGCATGTCTCCGAGCAGCAGCAGCACACTGGCATGTGGGCACACAGGACCTGTCCACCTGGAGTTAGGGTAGGACTCTCATTTTCTCCTGACCAGCAATGAGAGTGGCAATCACTGCAAATTATTTAGCTGTTTGGGAGTTTATTCACCTCCATTCTGGCCAGGAAAGAATCCTGCCAAGACAAAGCTGGTATTCCAAACCCCTCAGGTCCCACAGCAAGCAGACTAGCTAGCATCATGTATACCCAGTAACACCAACTATCTCATCTCAATTGCTGTTCCCCTCTGATGCCCAAGTTATGTCCCCACTCCACATAAGAGGCACCCCAAACAGATATTTAGGAAATGAACGAATGGATGAAGAATCTGGATATTTTAATGAGAACAGCTGGGCTTAAATGACATTTCCATCTGCACCCCAGGCAACTGTCCCCCTAGTCACAGAGTAAGACATGGGTCTGAAATGACTTGGAAATCTATCTACAGTGGCTCAGAAACACAAGCTGACACTCCTCGGAAGCCTGCAGAAGGCACACTTAAGTTGTCTCCTCAGGTCTGCCTTCGAGAGCTCTGGGCCAACACATGGCTCTTCTCACGCCAACAGAAACCACAAGGCCATATGTAGGCCAAGGCAGGGACACCCAGTTGCCTTTCCTAGTAGTGACAATGAGCACAGCAGTGAATCCCAAGCCTCCCTCTATCAGGGTCTGGCTCAGGAAAGCCCCAGCAATCCCCACTGGACAGGTGGGAGCTCCAGGCCCAATGTGGACATCACACACACACCAACCAGCAGTGCAAATATCAAGTTAATAAACTATGTAAAGTGGGGGCCTGACTGCCTCGGAGAACTGCCCCAATTCCAAGGGAGACCTCGGGATGAGCTGTGCACCACCAGAACCCCAGCTTCCTAGTCTGTAACCCTGAGCTTCAGCAGGGTCTGCTCCAGGGGTCGGGGAGAGCACTCCAGAAGGACACCAGGGAGCACGGCCTCCCTCCTCCCTCCCTCTTCCACTCCCTCAACAAACACAAAGAGCAACCATAGGTAAAGATAAGGTCTCTGTCTAAAGGGGAAGATCTCTGGGGGGGTGGATAGCAAACAAGAGTGCGGCTTTTACTTGGGATCAAGGGTAACAAAGGCCTCACCAGAGGCAACTTCTTTATGGAGACCTAAAGGGGAGGAAGGAGTGTGGCTGGGCTGGGGCTGGGGGCCCTGAAGAGCCAAGCTGCTGGTACAAGCTAGGAAGGAAGACAAGACCACTGAGGGGAGTGAGGCTAGGGAAGATGGGGGGCTTGTGAGCCATGGAAAGGACTCACTTTCCTCAAGTGACAGTGATGACAGCGAGTCAGCTGATCTGATTCAGGGGCTCACAGGACACTCCCTGATTGTATGGGGCGGCACTATGGGCATGGTGAGGCCAGTTCCATAGAGCAGGGGAAGAAGAGGGACAGGAGCCGCAGACCAGAAATAAAGGGAAATCACCATGGAACAGTGAGCGAGCATGGAGAAGTCCAAGAGTGAAGCCAGACAACGCCTAGAACATTAGTAAAGGAGCTCTCCCGTGACCTCACATTGCTTCCTTCTATCCCAGCACAATGTCTGATACTTCCCCCTCTTGCTTGCCTAGGCCACACCTACCAACACAGGGAACAAGAGACCCGCCAGGAGGCCACCAAGACATCACTGAGTAACCAGATGACCTGGGAGATCCCTGGTACAACGAACATGAAGGTGTGGGGCCACTGGTCCTTATCAGAGGCCACTTCACCACCCCTATTCCAGCGCACAGATGGCAACCCTTTTGATTACCACTGTGGCAGTGCGGAAACTTGTAACTGGCATCTAGTGTGTGAAGGTGCTCTAACCATCCCATAATGCACAGGGCCATTCCCACAACCAAGAATCTGCCCCCATGGGGCTGGAGAGATGGCTCAGAGGTTAAGAGCATTGCCTGCTCTTCCAAAGGTCCTGAGTTCAATTCCCAGCAACCACATGGTGGCTCACAACCATCTGTATTGGGGTCTGGTGCCCTCTTCTGGCCTGCAGACATACACACAGACAGAATATTGTATAGATAATAAAAAAAAAAGAATCTGCCCCCATAAGCACAGTGTTGGGGCTGAAACCCTGGCTCAATACCTCAAGCTCTGATGACCAGCAGATGAGAGAAAATGCAGAGTTTTGCTCAAGATTCTCCAAGTGAGGCCTCTAGGCTCTTGACTCTCAGAGCTGTTTGGGGTACAACTGCCCCTTCTCAAACCTCACTAATCAGAACCTGTACCACAACAAGGTCTGTGCGTAACTCTCAGGCAACAAGAAAGCCTAAGCTTGTGGTAGGGAGCCTGGAGAAAAATAACGTTCAGGCCTCAGGCCCCTTACACAGATTGGGGGGGGAGCAAATGGAAGCAGGCTGGGCCCTGGTTTCAGCTGTCCCCACCTAACTGGCACCAGCAAGCAGCCAGTCACCAGGGTGAAGAGAAACAGGCAGTAGCCATTGCAGAGGTTCCACTCAGTCCCTATCTCTGTCAAGAATATCCTGACGATGCTTAGCTTCCTGGCATCAAATAACCTGCCCCCCAGAAGCAGGCTGCTTTCTGGCAACTGAAAGCAAGCTCTCAGTCAGATGCCAACTTCTCAGACAGAGGCGGGCTGATGTGGGAGTTGGGAATCAATTCCAAGTGACTTAGCTGTTGACAAGAAACCAGAAGAAAGAAATCCATCTTGTTGTGACTTACAGGGGAACACAGTATCTGTCTACAGCATGCCTGCGTGTGTGCTTCTAAGCACAGAATGGTCACCCCATGTGCAGATAAGAAGCCAAGGCTAGGCACCAAGGCCAGTCGGTCAAAGACCTGAGGTGGTTGGTAGAGAAGTCAGAGCTGAACCTAGAGCCCGAGTCCTCGGAGGCTCCTCCAGGCTCTCTGACTTAACCGCCTGTTTTTCCACTGAGCCACCAAGCAGGAGACTGAGTTTGGCCCGGCAGCTTTCTGGAACTTGCGGTTGATCCACTTTTCAGAAGGAGTCGGGTCCCCCAGCCTTTGCCTTCAGACACCTCTAAGTTTGAAAACCGTACAGGCTTTGGGAGCAAACCAAACTCTCGTCTTTCCTTCCTTCCTTCCTTCCTTCCTTCCAGACAAGGTCTTACTGTATAGCCCACGCTAGCTTCAAGTTCAGAGTTTAGCCTGTCTCTGCCATCCAAGTGCTGGGATTAAAGGTGCGTGCCACCTTGTTTCACCATATTCACCCAGCTCAGGCCCATGCCAGCTCCTGACTGCTCTTCCCTTGAAAAAGCTGACCTCTAGGTCTTAACACTTGCCTTGCCCTCTGCCAAGCATTCCTTTCCTGCACTCTGCACAGCTGGCTCCTCCTCTCTCCGGTTAGACGCTCCCTCCTCAGACATGCTCCCCTCGACTCCTTTACGGTAAACTCTCAGCACCACACACATCACAACCTCCTGGTCTTGGTCTAATGTCATGTCTTGTCAATATCATCTTCTCCCTACTCTTTCCCCCTCCCTTCTCCTTTAGAGTACTGGGGAGTATATGAACTCCACATACTACACGCTAAGAAACATTTTAACACTGAATTACATAGATTTATCTGCTATCTCTACCATCCATCCATCCATCCATCCATCCATCCATCCATCCATCCATCCATCCATCCATCCATCCATCCATCCTCTACCATCTATACATCTGGAGACAAGGTCTTGTTAAGTTGCCTAGGTTAGCCTAAAACTCATTATGCAGTTCACCCTGGCCTGGAAGTCACGATCCAATCCTTGAACTTCTCCAGTGCTGGGAATTACAGCAAGTGTGTGATACTAGGCCCAGACCTGGTTTTGTGCCTTAACAGCACTCCCACTGATAAAAGCCTTTTATCATACCCCTCCCACAGCACATGCCTTTAATCCCAGCACTCAGAGGCAGTAGCAGGATGATCACTGAGCTTGAGGTTAGTCTGGTCTATAGTAAATTCCAGGACAGACAGGGTTACAGAGAAAACAATCCTACTTTAGAAAACAAAACAAAACAAAACAAACAAACAACAACACATCGTTTACTTCTTCAAGTCTGTTTCCCCAGCAGATCTCCCATTTGTAGTAGATCTGGTTGTCTGTGTAATTAAGCCTGGGCACAACTTTGCTTGGCACAGACTAGAAACCCTATAAATGAACTGGGTGTGGTAGTGTATACCTGTAATTCCAGCACACAAGAGGCTGGGGCAGGAAGACCATGAGTTTTGGGTCAGCCTGGGCTATATGATGAGGCAGTATCTCAATACACAAACACAAAGAAAAGACCTATAAACGTTCACTGAAAGAGGGGCTGGAGAGATGGCTCAGTGGTTAAGAGCACTCACTGACTGCTCTTCCAGAGGACCTGGGTTCAATTCCCAGCATCCACATGGCAGCTCACAACTGTCTGAAGATCCAGCTCCAGGGAATCTGACACCTTCACACCAATGCACATAAAATAAAAAAGTTAAATAAGCCATAAAAAATATTTTAAAAAAATTTGCTGAAAGAACACATGTATCTCTGCTCCTAGCTACTGATCCTTCCTTGAGATTCCCACGACAAGTGTTCCAGTCTGCCTGCATATGAGACACCGAGGACTGCACCTGACACAGTCCACAACAACCGACAGAGAGCAGCAGTAGAGGCAGTAACTGCACTGCGGCCCATACTTAACAGGACCCATGCAAAGCCCTCTCCTAGTTCAAAGCCACTGATACACTGGTGATGCTGGGATGCACTGGAGCTCAGAGCCTCACTCAGTCAAGGTCACAATTTAATAAGGACCGGCCCCCCCCACCCCCGACCCACAGTTCTGTCCACCGCACAGGGCTAAGGCAACCAGGGGGCATCTGGGGCAGTGACTCAGTGTTCTCAGGACACTCGCCAAGCTGTCGTCCTCCCAGCTCTCCCACGGAGAACACAGGGTTTCTCACCACTCCAAAAGTTCCAGCCCGAACCACGTGGTTAACAGTGCTCTGATGGGTTAGACTTCTGAGTCTGCGGCAGTGCCAAGCAGCCCGTTCTGTGTGGCATCACGGTTCTCAGGTTCACAAGCCGAGAACCATCTCCCCTGAAACTGAACTTGACTCTCCGCTAGCCCAAAGCTGCTGGTCCTCCGTTAGCACAGTGCAACACCTGATCACAGAGACTAATTCGCACACTGCAATTCCAACTTGTGTAGCTTCTCAACTCCCTGTGGGGCAGGTCCCATCATCGTCCACACCCACCTCAGCTGAGAAAAGTGAGGTCCTGAGAGTTCCAGTCCCTTGCCCGAGGTCAGCCAGACCCGAACCCCAGGCAATGGCTCCAGGGTGTAAGCTTTTAATAACTACCCTTCACTGCATCTCAATCCCTGTTTGGCATCTGCCAAAAAGATACCGTGAGCAAGTGCTGTTTAGCTGTTAAGTGCACCTCATGAGTCACTTATGCACGCCTGCATTTCAAACCTACTACTGTACAGCCAGAACTGATCTCAGAGACCTCAAATATATGGGACTGCCAAAGGCAAAAGCAATTTCCATTTAGCATGGCTCAACTGTCACAGGGAGACAGGCTAGGCCACCAGGGTACGTATTATAGAGAAGCCTTGATTCTAGGAAGGAACCGAGAGCTGCATCTCCACAATGGCCAGAGCAATGTCCTCTCCTACCTGGACACTCTGGTCACAGCCAGCTGTAGTGCACACATTTCCCAGCCTAAGGCTCCCTACCTGGCGTGCATCCCTGTGACCACATTTACAGCCACGTTACCTAGAAGCGCCGTAAGCTGCAACATGCAGGCTTCAGAAGGAGGGCACTGTGGAGAAGGGGCCCCAAAGAACACAGGACCGTGCAGTTGCTAAGAGCAAAGTGTTAACCAAGACTGGAGACAATAGCTACTAACTTGCTGTGTGACCTTGGGCAAGTGACTTAGCAGCCCGGAGCAGGGCTTCTCATCCCTGCTTGGTTTAGCACCTTCTCACCTCCCTGTAGTCAGGTATACAGTGAATGCATGGTGTTTCCTAAGGTCATCTCTAGCACTGTGGACAGCTCCAGACACACAGAAGTACCCCCCAGGCCCAAGGGAACCAGTCACCTCCAAAGAGAGGAGTCTAGTCAGAGAGAAGGGCTGACTGGAAGACCTCTGAGGGCCAGTGGGATTGTCCACGGGGTAATCAGACAGAAAGTAAACAGGCTTGCCCCCAAGAAGAGAAACCAGTCCTGCAGCCTCTCTGCATTGCTCCAAGCCCAGTTCCCAGGGCCTGTCTTTGATCTAGAAGATTTAATTGTTTCCCTGATTAGACAGATACAGTTCAGGAGGCTCTGAACAACTGTGTCCCTCACAGGCTTCCTTTCAGCACTCCAGATTGGAGGTCAGGTGCTTCATTCAGCACAGGCCATGGGCAAATGGATCACAGCACCAAAGTGCCAGGCTCTTCCTGATGGCTGCATACACCGGTAAGTGGATTCATGTGCTTGCTAATGATCTGCCAGGCACACCTAAGATTATGATAGCTGTAGTCTACAGGGACTGATAACTACGAAAAAAACGCTCCATTCCCAGTCTTCCTTGGAGTTAAGGGTGGTCATGTGGCTTTGTCCACCAATGACTAACAGTCAAGTGTGGCAGGTTTGGCCAGAGTCCTCTGCTCCAGTTACCTTGGCAGAGAAGCACCCGCAGGACTGTGTCTATCCTCCGGGAAGGGTGAGGTGCTACTACTGATAATGAAAGGCACTACTTCCTGAAACTGCCACTGAGGCCACCAAGTCCCCCAGCCTTCTGTGCTGCAGAGCTCCAGACAGCAGGCAGTGTGTGAAATAATAGTCATTATAATAACAGCTGGCACCCGCTGATGTCACACCATGCTGTGCCTGTTTTCAGAGCACCACAAATGCTAGCCCATTTCATCCTAAGCACAGGAACAAGCGGCAGGTACTGTTACTATCTTCATTCACACACGGCAAGAGTCAAGCGCAGGGCGAGGAACCTGCCCGGCGCAGGACATGCCAGAGAGGTAGAGAGGTATTAGAACCCAGGCAGTCAGGTTCCCCAACCAAAACTGTTTATTTATTTATGTTTCTTAGAGTTTTGTTTTGCTTGAGACACGGTCTCAGTATGAGGTCTAGGCTGACCTCACACCCAGCTTCTCTCCAGTGATGGGGTAAAAAGTGTGTGCACCCCACCAGCTCCCTAATCAAAACTGCTGATTCAAACTTCGATTAAAGAAAAAGCAGGTGGCCAAAGAGGTCTGTGAAAACCCAACTCACTGCTATCACATGCTAGGTACTCACTATGTGGCCAACTGGGCACAAACAGCCCTGTGACTGGCGCTGAAACCAAGCCCACAGAAAGATGAGAGGTGATCGAACTTGTCCTGTGTTGGATGATGGAAAAGGACATCATGGGGGCATGGAGACTGCAAACCTCCACCAGATCACAGCTTGCGGGAGTAGCTTGCAGAAGAAATTCTTACACTGTTAACCACTAACAGGCTCTCAAGGACAGTCCTGGCCTTCCCTTGAAGGACCTACAATGAAGGCCATGTGTACTTGGCCACAGAAGGAAACAGGGCAGAGCGCCATACCGAGGTGCTCTCAGAATCAAGGCCATCTCCGTTCCTTGACTACAAACAAGCCTTGCTGTCTACATGTTGTTCACGCAAGAATGTTCTTCCTCAAGCAAATAAAACCTACCCACCTCTCAGTACCAGCGAGAAGCCACTGGAGATCCAAGATGGATGCACTTTTGAGTGAAGCGGTCAAGTGCCAATAGGATGTTGAAGAGGCTGGCTTCTGTAATTGAAAAGAAGGGCATACCACAACAGACCTTCCAAAATGCTGGTATTTACAGAGCTAAAGGGGTAGAGGAGCCAGGGGGAAGCAAAGCCCTCTTGCTGGGGTCTCTGCACACATACACACATTCACAGAATTGATTTCGATGCAAGTGCCTAATCTATCTTTTCTCTGAGTGCCACAAATAAAAACAAAGCAGGAGTGATGGGGAGCAGGCCAGACGAGGCTGAGTGCAGAGCTGAACAAACACCGACAACGTCAGCCCCCCCCCCCCACCCCGCGAGCCTATGGATTCCTGCGGGCAGGCTGGGACCTGTGCTGGCTGCCAGCCAGGAGCCTGCCCAGCAGCTGGTGCCCCGGCACTGCTCAGACTGTGTGTGAGTGAAGATACCAACAGGCCCACCTGTGGCCACACCCCTGGGCTGCCCACAGCTTGCAGCTGGGTTCCACCTGAGGGCAGAAGGCAGGGAGCAAGGAACACAGCAGACAAAAAAGAGCTGAAAGCCACTCCTCTCTAAGACACAGGGGCTGAAGAGAAGCAGGGAGGACCAGAGAGAAGGCTTGGGGACAGACAGTCTCTTGCAAGGACTCTAAAAGTAGCCACAGACAATACATACCCAGACAACGTAGCTAGATCCACAACTTTATGACACTGAAACCATAACCTGGCATGTCATGAAACCTTCTGATTTTTCTTCCCCCTATAAACCTTAAAAAAACATAAAGCCTGTTCTTAGTTCCCTTGCCATACAATAACAGGCAGTGGGCCAAGTCCAGCCCATGGCTCTCCTCCACAGTCCATGGTATACGGACTGTGTTTATATATTTGCTCACACGCACGAGGAGCAGGTCACAAGCTGGGCCTAGGGGTACAGGCCTGTCATTTGAGCTAATCAGGAGGCTGAGGCAGCAGGATCTCAGGTTCAAAGCCTAACGGGGTAACTCAGTTCTTGTCTCAAAATGAAACCAACAAGGGACTGAAGGTCCAGCTCAGAGGCAGAGCCCTGCCCTGCGTATGTGGGGTCGGATTAGAACCCAGCACACGAAGTAAAATACAAACAGCTTGCAGAGACTGCTGCTGTGCAAAGTCTATCATATAAGGAAAGGGAACCAACTTTGCATTTTAAAAATCTGAACAAACTAACTAAAATAATGGTTTTAATTTCTTTTGCTGTTGTTGTTGCTAGGCATTAAGCCAGGGCCTCATAGACCCTAAGTACCTTCTCTTCACTGAGCAGAACCCAGGGCAAAATAAAACTGTTGTAAAGATAACACTAAAGGGAAATGTGCCAGACATAGCAGAGACGAGCCCAAGCTTTGGCACAGGAGGTCAGAGACATGCTCCTAACGGGACTCTGCATTTGCTGGGCACTGAACAAACCTGCTACTTCACAATGCCCAGAGCCTCTGTGCAGTAGGCATCCTGGGAGACTCCACAGATTCATGGTTCTGCACAATCCCAGGATATCAGAAAGGGGGTTTACTATGTTCTTTGCTATTAAGGAAGCGCTACCAAATGTTACCAAGACTATGCACCCCTACCCTGAGCAGCAACTGAACACATAATAGCTGCCTGTGACTGATGAAATCCACTTGTATCAGCAGCTACCCAGCATGCACCTCATAGCTACATCTCTACTTCCTGGTCAACAGCGCATGGCTCCCCAACATGGGGTCCCTTAACTGTTACACTGGATGGACTGCAGGACTGTACATCTGAAAGACTGTGCAGTCTGCATTTATTAAATACCTGTGGTATGCCAGGATATGAAGGGGATCACCTCACCTCACCCTGCCCCTGAAGCCGGCCCTGTAAACTGGGTTTAAGGTGTCTGCTTTGGCTGTGTGTTCCCACCAGCTTCTCCATTTCCTGAGTGTCTGTCCCTTCAACAAGCATTTAGTGATGGCCCCCTTAAGACCAGTGACTGTGAGCCCAGTGAAGAGGCCTTGCAAATCATTGTCCCTTTGAGCACAAGTCACGGCACATGGCAGAAAACTAGGACACTTGTCCCAACTTCTGGTCACTGCTGCCCACTATTCCAGGAGAAACTGCTGCTCCCCCATTCCTCCTAGCTCAAGGGTGAAGTGGTGTCTTAGTCAGGATTAAATGTCGACCTGACACAGCCTAGAGTTACCTGAAGAAGGCTCAATCAGATAATTGCTGGTTTGTGGGCATGCCTGAAAGCTTGTCTTGATTATTAAGGCAGAAGGGCCTGGCCTACTGTGGGCAGCACCATCCCTTGGCAGGTGGGCCTGGACCATCTAAGAAAGTTGGTGTGAGTTTATGAGTCAGCCAGAGTGAGCCAGGAAGCATAGTTTCTCTAAGGCTTCTGCCTTGAGTTGCTGCCCAGACTGTCCTCAATGACGGACTGTGATCCGAGGGTGGACATCACCCTCCCCAGGTTGCTTTTGGCCACAGCGTTCTATCACAGCAACAAAAAGACAAGAACATGTTGGGGACTGCCAAGGACAGGGTTCACCTACACACTTATCTAAACTGGACCAATCCATTCTTCTTGATATGGAATTATAATTTCAAGTTGTCAAAAAAGTAATAATAATGATAACCACGGTAGCAAAAAAATAAAAATAATAGCAGCTAATACTTATTTAGCAACATGTTCTATATGTGGTATTGTTCTAAACTCAACTCAAAAACCAACTTACTGGAGCCTCATTGCAACCCCCCTGTTCTCAGCACCTCCCAGCTCTCAAACCAAGTGCAGAATGACCAGAAAACCTATGTGTGTGGGGGGAGGAGGGTGGGCAGAGTGGGAGGCTGGTGCTTGTATCCACAAGGCCAGCTACAGAGTCGGGGCACTTCAAAGCTCCCCTCCACTGTCACCTCCACTTCCTGGCACAGCAGAACCTGAAGTGATGCAGCTACAAGGCCCCAGAGACATCCAGCCAGCTCTGCTTCGTCCTGGTTTCCTTTGTGACCCAGGCTGGTTTCTGTCGCTCGCAACCCAAGAACCCTGCATGACAGATGACCACGATCACTTACTTGTTTTTACCCTTTGTGCCAGCCTAGCTGACACTGTGGTCCTCGAACGCTTTAGAGACACTGTGAGAGGGGCAGCCTATAGTCTTCTTTCTACCATAGGGAAAGAAATCCACCGGGAGACAGAGCAGGACAGGGAGCCAGGGAACCAGGCTCCCGCTGGCAGGAGGAGTTATCCTTTGTTACTGGACTCATCCCATCATTTCAGGTCATTTAGCACCCCTGGCCCCCTAAACTCCAACTGTTACCTGGCTCATTGTGAAATCAAAACCACACTCTCCCACAATCCTGCATGATCCTCCTACAATCCCAGGGGCTCTATCCCTTGACCCTCTTCAAGTCCCCATGTCTGGCAGGCCCTGTCAACAACTCATCTTAGATCATGGCCCTAGCTGTTTTTACATTCCACAAATGTAAGAGTCCTTAGAGCCTTGTCCCAACCAGGAGTGCCATCACATCCACTGCGACTCAAACAACAGAGGAGGAAACAGCATAGCCGCATGACTTGCTAAAAGGTATAGGAGCCTTTCTGTGCAGCAGTCTCCTGAGTCTGCTGCAGTGGGCACTATGACCACAGCGGCTAGGCCTTTCCAAATGGCCTGGGAGGTACTCTACTTGATCCCTGCAGCCATTCAGCTAGGCCTTGCCCTATGTTGTCTGTCATGTCCTTCCTACCACTGGGGTCTACACACCACTAGTCCTCCACACCACTGTGTCCTCCAAGCTCTGACAGTTCTCTTTATGGTACGTTTCATTGCTGGTGTGGTGGTTTGAATAGGTTGGTCACCCAGGAGTGGCACTATTAGGAGGTGTGGCCTTGTTGGAATAGGTGTGGCCTTGTTGGAGGAAGTATGTCCCTGGGGGTGGGTTTTGAGGTTTCAAAGTCAGGCCCCATGTCTGTCTTCCTGCTGCCTATCCAGCACCATGCTTGCCTATGTGCCACAATGCTTTCCTTCATGACGATAACGGACTAAACCTTTGAATGTGGGTGAGGCCCAGTTAACTCTGTTTTAACAGTTGCTGTGGTCATGAAGTCTTGTCACAGAAATAGAACTTTGCCTAAGACAGCTGGGTTTAGGGCTAGCTACTTGCTGAACGTATGTTTTCTACCTCCTCCTCCAGACTCAGCTCCAGGAGGGCAGTTGCCAGCTTAGTGACGTTCCTGTGTCTGGAAGGCCAGTGAACTAACATCCCTCCCCTCTTTTTTACAGTGCTGGTGTCTGAATCCAGAGACTCACACAAGACAATCAAACTCAAACTACAACACAGCCAAAATCCTTTTTTAAAAATTTATGTTGATGAGGGCGGCGGTGGTGCACGCCTTTAATCCCAGCACTGGGGAGGCAGCAGCAGGAGTATTTCTGTGAGTTTGAGGACAGCCTGGTCTACAAGAGCTAGTTCCAGGACAGGCACCAAAGCTACAGAGAAACCCTGTCTCAAAAAAAAAAATAATAAAAATAATTAAAAATTTATGTTTAAAACTAAGACAACAAAATACTGATTCCTAAAACCTGAAACCAGGGTGAAAGGCTGACCTAGAATCAAAGGGAATCGACTAGAATCACCAGAATCTTTAAGCAGTGGCATGGGAGAGGAACTGCATTAGTAGGTGCTGGAATAGGGGCAGGTAGTCTAGGCTGGCATGGACACAAAAACACAAAAGCCATCATTAAAAACAAAGACCATGGGGCTGGTGAGATGGCGTATCAGGGAAAGGTGCCTACTGCCACGCCTGATAACCTGACTTTGACACCCAGGACTGACATGGTAGGAGGAGAGGACTGACTCCTGCCAAGTTGTCCTCTGTCACCTACATGGGTGCGATGGCACACATAGGGCCACGCACACACAATAAAATAAATAAAAGGCATTTGGGGGTGGGGTAGGAGAGCTGTCTCAGTGGCTATGAGCACATATTGCTCTTGCAGAGGACCAGGGTTCAGCTGCCAGCACCCACACGGTGGTTCACTATTATCTAGAACTCCAGTATCAGGGCAATCTGCCCTCTTCTGACCTCCAAGGGTACCAGGCACACATGTGGTACACACACATACATGCACGCAAAAATCATACACATAAAATAAAAATAAGTAAACCTAATGCACACAAACACAAAGATCAGCTATGGCACATACCTATAATCCCGGCTCCTGGGAGGCTGAGATGAGAAAATCAGCCTCCCAGGCCAGCCTGAGCCACACAGGGGTTCAAGGCCAGTGTGTTACAGGAAATCCTGACTCTAAAAACAGAGGTCGGGAAAATGATTTAGATGCCCCAGCTACCAAATCTGACAATCTGAGTTCAGTCCCCGGGACCCGCATGGTGGAAGAAGAGAACTGACTCTGAAAATTGTCCTGTGACCCCCATTGCACACACATGTATGTGCACACTAAATAAAATGAAAATAAAAAAACTTAAAAAGCACATAAGCCATTACCAGGAAAATAAAAGAAACAAATGCCTTCTTTTCTGTTCAGAATTTCAAGCCATTCGCTCACGCATTTCACCTTTGCCCTGCAGGACAATGCCCTTCACTAGAGACAAGGGCTAGAAGGCCTCTCAGCTAAAGCCCACAGTGTGCTGGGGAAAAGGAGCTGGAGACAGGCCCACCTCATCAGGCTGGGAACAAACCAACCACTGGGGACCAGGACCACAGCAAGTGCTTAATAAGAAGCCAGCTATGTGCATTATCTCAGCACCATTGTCTTTCTGTCTCCACGACCAAGACAAAGAGGAGGTCTCTTTGCCTGTGAGCCACCCAGGCCTTGCTGCTCGCTACCTGGAGGCCCGAACTGCCCACTCTTGTGGCTAATGTTTTCAAGCCAACAAAACAGCCCCTCCTCTGCCTTGGGTAACTGAAGGTGGGTTTCAACACTTACAGTCAAGAGTTCCAACATACCATCACCACCCAGGCATCTGAGAAGCCAACCACACATCTTAGCGCACAGGAAAAAGGCACAGGGAGGCTGCAGCCCATGCTTACTTCAGATAAATTCAAGTATGGACCTGATCCCTTCAGCCCTCATTCAAGGACAAACAATGGAAGCACAACAGATGTTCAGCCATTCCACTTGGTGAGCGCTTGCCCTGGTGTGAATCCGAGATGGCAGCAAGCATATGCTGCTGCCTTAGGCAGGCCCGGTTCCCCATCATGGGGCAGGCTCCCACACTGAGCACTCATTGACTCTGGACACTACTCACACAACATGGCCTCAAAGGACAAGTTAAGTCCTTTTGAAGGTGCTTATCAGCAGCGAATGACTGATAAGCATTATGAGCCCGGGAGAAAAAGGCTGCATGGGGTCTTACTCTCCCCCACCTTTTTGATAACTAAACCCCTATACTACAGTCAGGAAAAGAGTTGACGTGAATGAAGACCATCACAGCACCTCCAGCGCCACACACCCATAGGCCCTTCCTTGCAGGCAGATGTGGCCATGTGACTATGTTCACACCAATGGGAGGGGCGTAGGAGAGGCGTGAACAGATTTGGGGTCAAGTCCTATAAAACAAGTAGAATTCTAGAGGTGCATTAATTTGAAGTTAGTGAAGTTGCCCTTCTATTTTTCATGGCCTCTAAATGAGACCCAGCATTTCCTTTAATGGCACAGGTGAACCACACAGGTTCCCAACACTGTAAATTTGTCACCCACAGGAATTACAAGTACTAACACCATACATTATAACACATCCTAAATGGCATTTACGTCTTTTGCTATTTGAAAATTATGGTACTTACTAGGTGGATCTGGCAATACTATACCTCAAATTCACCTTCACACTAATAAAACAATCTAAATCTCAGCCAGGTGTGGAGGCGCATGCACACATATTTGACTACAGTACTCAGGAGGCAGAGGCAGGTGGATCTCTGTAAGTTAGAGGCCAGCCTGGTCTACAGAGCAAGTTTCAGGGCAGCCAAGGCTACACAGAGAAACCTTATTTTGGAAACAAATGAACAAAAAACAAAAAAACAAACCTCTAAATCTCAATACGCAATTGGCATCTTTGTAATATCAAGTGTTTATGAATTTAAAATATATGAAAATGTCAAAGAGTCCATAGCAGTCAAACATAGTAGCGAATATCTATAATCGCAGCACTGGGAAGGGTTGAGTCAGGAGGATTCAAAATTCTAGGCCAGTCTGGGCTACACAGTGAGACCCTGACTTTTAAAAAGGGAGGGGAGAAGCCTGGTGGTGGGGGCGGTGCACCTCTTTAATCCCAGCACTCGGGAGACAGAGACAGGAGGATCTCTGTGAGTTCGAGGCCAGCCTGGCCTACAGAATGAGTTCCAGAACAGGCTCCAAAGCCACAGAGAAACCCTGTCTTGAAAAACCAAAATAAAATAAAATAAAATAAAAAATAAAAAGCCAGGGGAGGAGGTCAGGTGTGGTGGCTCATGACTTTAACCCAACATAGTACACAGACATACATGCAGGCGAAATACCCATATACCCAAGCTGAGGAGCTAATCTAACGATAGTTGATGGCTTCTGACAGAGGGAGACTCAGGTTTGTTTTATTTTTAAAGGGTGTGGCTTCTGATAAGTCCACCACACTTCAGTGGATGGGGCCCCATACCCACGAGTACAATATATGGGCACAACTGGACTCAAAGAGTTACAGAGAGAGAGAGAGAGAGAGAGAGAGAGAGAGAGAGAATGAAGTTACAAGTGGGTGGGGAGGTAAATGGTGGATCTGGGAGGAGCTGGGGAGGAATGGGAATGAATATGATCAAAATATATTGTATGTATTAACAAAATTCTCAAAGAATAAAAATTTATTTTTAAAATTTTGCTAGGGCTGGGCGCATGGCTTAGCCATAGAGTTTCTCACAGATACCAAAGTATAGACTTGAGCAGTGACGGTCCAGAGACGTGGCTTAGCAGTAGCCTAGCATTCATCGGACCCTCGGTTCCATCCTAGGCACAGCAAAACAACAAAGATTATGCTGAGTGAAAGGAGCAGGACATAATGGACAATATTACATTATACCACTTAAATGAAATATCCAGATAGGCAGCACAAGCCCACAGCGATGGAAAGGAGCTTAGTGGCTGCTGGGGTCTCAAAATGAGCTACGAATTCAGGATTTCTTTTGGGGTGATAACATAGTCTGTAACTAGACTGTGATAGTAGTTGATTTGTGATCACACAAAAACTGCTGATGTGTGTGCTATGGACTCTTTGACATATGAATTATATCTTACTAAGCTGAAGAGAACAAAATCCTGCTTGAAAAGGAAGCTTGCCCCTCTCTTCCATTGCACCAGCCAGAGCGCATGGACGGTGACCACACAACGAAAGCAGCATCCGAGGTGCAACAAGAAAGCAGGGGCTGGGTCCCCAGGACTATGGCACTGTCACAGCAGCTGTTTCTTAAGAGAGAAAACAAAGTGCTCTCACGAGTCTGATCCTGCAGCCACATCTATACATAATGTTTTAAGATAGGGTCTCACTATGCATCCCTAGCTTAACTCACAGACTCACAGAGACACCCTTGCTTCTGCCTCTCAAGGGCTGGGATTACCACACCAGTGATAAGACAGAAGACTCAACATCTTAGTCAGGTTTTGTTGTTGTTGTTGTTTGGGGGGGACAGTCTGTGTGTTGAGTGTGCAGCCAGAGGCTGATGACACCAGGTGTCCTCCTCAACTGCCCTCTGTCTTATGTATTGAGCCAGGGTCTCTTGTTGAACCTAGAGCTTACCAATTTGATTAGTCTAATTAGCCTGCTTGCTGCTGGGAGTCCCTGTCTCTGCCTCCCAAGCACTGGGGTTAAAACAGGCCACCACGCGGGCCCTGCCTTTACACAGGTGTTAGGGATCTCAGCTCAGGCCCTCATGCTTTCGTAGCAGGATTTTACCCATTATGCCAGCTCCCCAGCCCCCACCCACTTTTGGACAGGGTTTTGACATAGCCCAGGATAGCCTTGAACTCATGATCAGCTTCAGGCAAGTAGGAGCCGGCATTTCCGCATTACCCGGTAACTGCCGAAGCGGACTCCTTGTGAGACACAATGCTCATTCTGGAAGGTCCCCATCCCGTATGCAGGAGAGGGAGGTTTGGTCACTTTCACCATGATGTCAGTTTGGTGACCTCTTCACTCGTCTGAGAGGACGGACAGATGGCTTTAGGGAGAAGAGAACGGCCTGGGAAAAGGCTTCGGGCAACAGCAGAGTCCCTGAAAGGCAGGAGCGATTCCGAACTGCTCGCCCTGGCCCTAAACACAGCTAACCAGGAGTCTAATTAAAAACTCATTCATCATCAGACTCTCATTAACGTGGCCAAGAATGTGTTGGGAGATACACCACCCCAAATGGCCCCAAGACTCTGAAAGGTGTGACACTCAGGTTCCACTTGGCGCAGCAGCCTCTAAGCCTATGGCTGGGCACACACTTCATCTCCTTGTAAAACTCTCACTTTGAAAATTCTCTGCCAAGTTCTTAAAACTTCCGGTCAGACTCTGTTCCCTGAGCCAGTGCAGTGGCACCCTAACCACAGGTTTACACAAGTAAACCGCTCCACCTCAACCATACTCGTTTAATAAAGGCTGGGATGTACTGGGGATATCTTGTGATGGAAAAAAACAAGCCCGGGCCTGACCTCCTGGGACTTCCAGCACAGTAGGGAAGGCAAGCATTAAACATGCAGAGACCAACATAACGTGTAATTAAATATTATGGTAACTGCTATGAAGCTTTGCCAGGCAAGAATAACAAGGGGCCTAGCTGAGCTTCAGGGCTGCCCTGGAGAGGCTTTGGGAAAACTTGATACGCAAGCTAGGATCTAAGGAGCGAGGTAGGGGAAAAGCGATCGGGACAAGCATTGGGAGCACAGGGAAGGGCACACATAAAGAAAAAGGAAGCAAGGTTTGAGAAACTAAATGAAAGACTGACAAGAAGGCTGGGTGAGGACGCAGGGAGGGCTTTACAAGTTGTGGTAAGGAGAAACATGGCTGCTTTGAACAAGGTCTCACTCTATAGGCCAGTCTGCTCTTGAACTATGGCGGTCCTCCAGCCTCAGCCTCCCGAGTGTTGTTCTTACAGATTGAGTCACTGTGCCTGGCTTGAAGGCTATTTTAAATGTTGACGTGCAGCAGCAGATAATTCATCCATTTGTTCTTCTCTGGTGTCCTTTTTTTTTATTATTATTAAAGAATCCTAATTTTAGTTGAGACGCAGATGTCCCCACTTTTAGGGGCATGACATGTCGGAGATGCCCTAGGCCTATTGCAGGCCTAATTAAGACACCAAATGTACTCCCACCCTCCCCTGCTCAGGGTGATGGAGCAGCTGGACACAGGAGCCAAGCTAGCAGACAGAGAGGTGAGGAAATTTTACAGATGTTCCCACACAAAAGAGGAGTGTTCTCACCTCTTCCCTTAGACTCTATATTATAATCTGAGGACAAAGTTGCTGTAGTCAACTTCCAAGTACCACAGAAGAACTAATCTGTGATCAGAACCATTGAGAGATCACGAAACCAAAGTGTGGGTGGTGCTATCGCCTGAGCGCTGGCTGAAGCTGCACCCACAGTACATGGCCTCTGGACTAGCCCTGTGTTCAGCCACTTACCCGCCCCCAGCTCCCTCATGCCGTCAGAGCTCGGCTATGGTTCTGATGGCTGGAAACGGGAGACAACTACAGGGCTCACGTGTGGGGCGTGTGTGAAACATGCCTCCACCTAGGGTTTTAGGTTTGCTTTCGACACACTCTTGCTATATAACCAGGCTGCCCTCAAATCTGCGTTTTTCCTGCCTTCCAAGTGCCAGGATGATGACCAGGTGGGTGTGCCACCACACCTGGCTCTCCATTTGTTGATGAAGAAAAGGATGGAAAGGCCAAAAACAGAAGCAGCAAGCCAAAGGGTGCCGTGAGTCCCACTACAGGCGACAGTGACAGAACCCAGGAGCAAGGCTTTGCTCAGTACTTGACACAGGCTAGCAGCTAGCTAAGTGCTGTTATTTTCTGTTATGATTTTAATTGTAACACCCACCAATTCACATGAAATATTTTATTTATTTTAATTTTGTGTATATGGTATTAAGAACTAAACTAAACTGGGTGGTGGTGGCACACGTCTTTGATCCCAGCACACTGGAGGCAGAGGCAGGCAGATCTCTGTGAGTTCAAGGTCAGCCTGGTTCTACAAAGTGAGTTCCAGGACAGCCAGGGCTACAGAGAAACCCTGTCTCGAAAAGCCATTAAAAAAAAGCAAAAAAACAAAAACAAAGAAAAAAAGAAAAAAGAAAAACAGACTATCAGACATCCTTTTCTGACCTACACAGGCGAAACACTCATGCACATAAAATAAAAACAAGTAAAAGTTAACATAAGATGAGGTCACACTTGAGTAGGGCAGGCCTCCAATCCAGTATGACCTGGTGTCCTTATAAGAAAGAAGGCTAGAGCCCGGTGGCAGGGGTGGCGCACACCTTTAATCCTAACACTCAGGAGGTAGAGGCAGGAGGATCTGAGTTCAAGGCCAGCCTGGTCTACAGAGTGAGTTCCCAGGACAGCCAGGGTGACACAGAGAAACCCTGTCTCAAAACAAAACAACAAAAACAAAACCAACTAGAAGGCCAGACACAGATGTGCGCACACAGAAACACCATGTAAAAGGGGAGCAGAGAAATGGTGGGCTCAAAGGAATCCAGGAAACTCCAAGGCCAGCCAACCCCCAGCAGCTAAGAGAAAGCAATGAGACAGCCTTCTTCCCCGAGCCTGGAAGGAACCGTCCCAGGCCATACTTGAGCTCAAACTTGCAGCCCTTAGAACTCTGATGGACTCAATTTCTGCTGCGTGAGCCAACCAGCTTGTGGTACTTTGTTCTTGCAACCCTAGCCAACCAATACTGTACCTAAACCCAGAAACACTGCCATCTGTGCCAAATTCCTCAGCTAGCAGTGGGGGTGCAGGGCCAGCCTTTGGGGACCTGTGTTGCCAGCTCCTGTCTGGTGATTCCTGCCTGTGGGAGGAGCTCCCTCACCCCATCCTCTATAACTCCTGTCTCCACCTGACACCTGCTTCGCCTCCACACCCCCCCCCCCGCACCTGTCCCCAGGGCCTAGGCGGAAAAGAAAGATGAATGAGATCGAATAAGGGAGGTCTGGAGGCTGCATCGGAGTGGGGTAATCCTGAACAGTGTTCTGAGCAGAAGAAAATGCTGAGGAGGAGGGTGGAGGTGGATCAAAATCACCTCCCTACCCAGCTGGCTGGCACAATGCAATCCAGCCTCGCCCACAGTACACTGCAGAGCACAGCCTGCTCCAGATGGACCAAGCAGAAGGAAGAAGGCCATTAAAGAAGTCATCCAGGAGAATTGGGGACACCCTTGAATCCCAGAGAGTCTGAGGCTCACCACTGGCTTTCCGGCAGCGCCAGGGAATCCAGACCCGGAAGGGGAACTCTGTCCGAACCTGCCCTTAGCACCCGGAACAAGTCACTGAGCAGCATCTGTCCTGGAGCCCAAAGCACAGGCATGTGCCTGGCAGAGGCCCGCGCCACTGGCAAACTGAGAACCAAAATTCTCCTAAGGAAGGTTTCTCCAGACAAGATGGCTTTGGATCAAGGCTGTGGCAGGCACCACTAAAATCCAAGTGGGACTGAAACCAATTAGCAGTTATTTCAGGAAAATCAGTAACTGGTGGATCCCAGCAGGCAAGTGTGGGATTCTGTCTGTGTCCTCACCAACCGCGGCTGACAGAGCGGGTGGAGAATGGAGCCAAGGCACACACTCCCTGAGAGCCTACCACCATCCTGAGGTGAGCAGAGGTGGCAATGGCCAGACGTGCTCAAGCTGGCTCTCTCACATGGTGGACACTGCCAGGGTCCACTAGGAAACACTGAATGCGACTCAGAAATGCAGGAGACTGGGATGGTGGCCTCAAGTTTTCATCACAAAAGTTAGGAAGAAAAAGCATGACTCTCAATGTTTAAAACAAAAGACACAAGAAAGCAACCAGGAGGCTGGGGCGCACCCCTGTAATCCTAGGACTTGACAGGATCGAGGTTTAAGATCAACCTCGGTTAATGAGATCCTGTCTCAAAAAAGATATCGCAAGACAGCTGGCAAAATCATCAGTAGGGATCACATGTATTTCCTCTCATAAAAGCCACCTACAAAAGTGACACAAAATACTAACACACAGCAACTTGGATGCACAATTTTCTGTTAAGAGCTTCCCTAGAAATAGATATCAAATATATCCATCAATAGTCATAAAACTGTTACTATACTGAAAAAAATTCTCAAATTCCCCCAAAGAAAGTTTTTCCTACTATATCACCCTGACTCTGATCCATTTAAAAGATTAAAAGGTTCACAAGCACATACACACACATATACACACACATATGCACACACACAGTGCCCACAAACTATTCATACTGAGTGACTTACAACCACCTATGACTTCAGCTCCAGGGGCTCTGTCACCTCCTAACTCTGGTGTCATTGGGCATCCAAGCACACAGTGACACACACACACACACACACACACACACACACACACACACGATGCATAAATAAGAAAAAAATTTGAAGTAAATAATTTTGAAAACCTGGGTTGTTTTTATAAGTTATTTGTATATCCTATACACACACCTCTTAGAGAATTTGCAATCATGTTCTGCCATTCTATGGGTTGTCTTTTTACCTTCTTTGATTCTGATGCAGTTTAAGCTAACTTCTCCTTTGCTTGCGGGAGCCTGTGGCACCCTAGGGAACCACTAGCTAGCTCAGAGTCAGGATACACTCCTGTGTTTCCTGCTAAGCAGTTCACAGTTTTAGTTCTTACATGAGATCTGATCTTCTTGAGCTAATTCTGTACACGGTACCATAGAGTATTCAGATTCATGCCAGGCAGTAGTGGTAAACACTTTTAATCCCAGCACCTGGGAGGCAGAGGCAAGCATATCTCTGTGAGTTCCAGGCCAGCCTGGTCTACAGAGCGAGTTTCAGGATAGACTACAAAGCTACATAGAGAAACCCTGTCTCAAAAAACCAATAAATAAACAAACAGGTAAGTAAGTAAATAAATAAATATTTGCACAGGGGGGGATAGCCTTTATTTCTCATAATATTCAAAAATTATTTCAAAGTGAATTATAGACCAAGAGGTAAGAGCTGAAAATATAAAACTTTAAATTTAAGAAAAAGATAAAATTAGGGGAATAAAGAGACTCAGTGGTTAGGAACACTTGCTGTTCTTGTGGAGGACCCAGGTTAAATTCCAAGCACCCACAAGACAGCTTATAACTGTCTGTAGCCCCAGTTCCAGATGCTCCAATGCCCTCTACTGGCCTCTGCAGACACCAGGCACACATGTGGTGCACAGACTGTACATGCAGGCAAAACACCCATACATGTAAGATAAAATAGCAATAAAAAATTTGATAAAGTTGATTGTTAAAACTTTTAAGCTTTTAAATACAAAATTAAGAAAATAAAAACAGGCAAGACGTGGTAGCATGTGCCTTTAATTCTACCACTTTTGAGCTCAAGTACAGCCTAGTCTATGTATTGAGTTCCAGGCCAGCCAGTGCTACACAAAGAAACCATGTCTGAAAGTGTGTGTGTGTGAGGGAGGGGGAATAGCTGAGTATGGTAGTACGTGACTATGATCCCATCACTCAGGAGACTGAGGCAGGAGAATCTTGTTTGAAGCCAGCCTGGATCATAAAGTCAGACTTTGTTCATAAAAAACAAAACAAATATACAAATATGTGTAATTTATGTATCAGCAAGTTACACATTTGATGATTGGCATCACATAAGCACCATCAGGTTGTTAGAAATCAGGAGCTCAGCCAGCCTTCAGGGACTCTTTGACTCAGCAGCCACTTTATTGCAAGCCACTAGCCCCTTAAAAGTTGCCTTCCCTATCGTGTCTGTCTCTCACATCCCTCCTCCAACACGTCCTTCGCTACCCCACCCCAAGTAAACCTCCAATGTGAGATCTGTTGCATGGTGTGACCTCTTTGCGGCACAGCTTGGCCCCAACCCGCCAAGGCACTTCCGCGGCTAAATCCTATCATGGGTGTGATGGTAGCCACTGATATTCCAGTACTGGGCAGGTGGAGGCAGCAGGATCAGATGTGGAAAGCCAGTCCTGATATATGATACCTTTCTTTTTGTTTTGTTTGTTTGAGACAGGGTCTTTCTACATAGCCCCGGCTGTTCTGGAACTCATTACATATATAGACTAGGCTGGTCACCACACCTTTAATCCCAGAATTGAGGAGGCAGAAGCAGGTGGATCTGTGTGAATTTTAGGCCAGCCATTGTTATACAGTAAGATCTTGTCTTTTTTTTTTTTTTTTTTTTTTGAGACAGGGTGCCTTAGTCAAAGTTTTATTGTGGTCAAGAGACACTATGACTGTGGCAACTCTTATAAAGGAAACATTTAAATGGACTGGCTAACAGTTCAGAGGTTTTGTCCATTATCACATGGTGGGACATGGCAGTGTGTATGTAGGCATGGTGCTGGAGAAGGAGCCGAGAGTCCTGTATCTTGATCTGCAGGCAACAGGAAGTTGAGCACATATGAGACCTCAAAGCCCACCCCCATGGTGACACACTTTCTCCAACAAGGCCATACCTCCTAATAGTGCCACTCCCTATGAGCTTATTCGGGGCCAATTACTTTCAAACTATCATATAGGGTTTCTTTGTGTAGCCTTGGCTGTTCTAGAACTAGTTCTATAGACCAAGCTAGCCTAGAACTCACAGAGATCCACCTGCCTCTGCCTTCCAAGTGCTGAGATTAAAAGCCACCATCACACAGCAAGATCCTGTCTTTAAAAACAAACAAAACAAAACAAAAACCCAAAAAACCTTACAATTGAGTAACAGAGTAGGATTAGCGTAAGAACTGTACAAACGGCTTGGGCTGTACTCAGAGTCAGAAGAATGCTTGCTTAGTGCACACAAAGCCCCGAATTTCATCTCCAGCACTGCACAACACCAGGTGTGGTGGCACACAAGTTCCAGGCCAGGGCTTCATGAGACCCTGGAACCTCCCCCTAATCACTGCTACAGGACTGAAAAATGATTCAGTCACTTTGGAAAACAATGGGATGGGGTCTTGAAAAGTTAAACAGAGTGACCAGCTTACCCCCAATCAGAACTGAGTACACAGAATGTGCTCATGTGCATTATCTATGTGTGGGAGGTAATATACCTGACCCCAGTACACACAGTACTCCTGCAACTTCAAATCCCCAGCACTTTCTACTCTAACGACTGCTGGAATTTTAAAACCAATACCCCAAGGCCTGGATTGCTGTCCTCTAGGAGATAACAGAAATTCAACAGCAAGGACACTTTTAAGGGAAGCAATATTCTCTTCCCCCATTTTCACACCCCTATCCCCCAGCACTGGTCCTGCCTCTGTGGCAGTGAACTGTCCTTTGCCAAGGGGTGCCATTCAGGGGGTGTGTAAACCTCCAAAAGGAGATACCCAAGTCAGTACAGGGAGTCACCTTTAATAATTACTAAAACACCTTCGCTCCCAGACTTGCCTACCACAACTGTTCCATCAAAGAGGAAATTTGGATTTAGAAACAGGATATTCGGTTCCACACTGGGAGCACGAACCGCCTAGCAGTATAGGTTTATACTTTAAAGGAAATGCTTTTCAGACCACAGGACTTTATAAAGTTTATCGCCAAAGAAAGAGATGGGAGAGCTGGAGAGATGGCTCAGCGGTTAAGAGCACTGCCTGCTCTTCCAAAGGTCCTGAGTTCAATTCCCAGCAACCACATGGTGGCTCACAGCCATCTGTAATGAGGTCTGGTGCCCTCTTCTGGCCTTCAGGGATACACACTGACAGAATATTGTATACATAATAAATAAATAAATATTTTTTTTTTAAAAAAAAAAGAAAGAGATGGAAAAATATACACACAGAAACCTTAGTCTCTCCAGAAACCTGGACTGCAGACAGGTATGTGCCCCCACTTTGGGCTGTGCAAAACACTTTATGTAACTAAACACACCAACAGCACTGCAATATGTCTGACCTCCACCTTATAAAACACGTACTCTTTTTTTCCCCACAAGAATAACCTAAAGTCACCCAAGATTATTATAGATGACAGTCTTCTAAACTGATGCACAAAGAGAGAGGTGTGGGCTTAACAAATTTTAGGGGGGACAAAACAGAAGAGAATCAGTTTAAATATGAATAACCTGGCTGACCCATGCTCTAATTCCTAGTGCTGACCAGCAGGAACTTCACAAGGGTACAAATCCTAAGGACAATGGCAAAATCACACGTGTCGGGGGAGGGGGGGACGGCCAGCCGGGTGGGTCAGCCAGGCTTCAGAACCTCTCCCTACCCCTGCCCAGGGCCTCAAAAGCAAAGCTGCTACATGAGAGTGTTTGAAAAGGGATTTTCTGGCCCAATGCAACAACTCAAAAGACTCTCTCACATAAGTGAAGGAGGCCCATTGCCTCTCCTTCACCACACACACACACACACACACACACACACACACACACACACACACACACACACACACACACACACACACACACAGAGGAAGCACTCCCTTTCTGCCTGGAATCCACAGTCACATTTCAGTATGAAGCATACCCTGCTCTCTCCAAAGCTGCTTAAGGTGGGCACACACTAATATGTGAAACACTCATCTAAGCACATTCACCCCAACGTAAGCATCCTTGGTGCCGGGTCTACAACAGCACCCTACGCACAAGGCTAACAGGGACGAGAGGAACAGTTTCTTCTAAACAGGTTCTGGACCAGGGGTTCTCAACCTATGAGCTGTGATCCTTCTGGGAGTCGATCAACCCTTTCACGCGGTTACCTAAGACCCTCAGAAAACACAGATATTTACATTACAATTCGTAACAGTAGCAAAATTACAGTTATGATGTGGTAGCAATGAAATAATTTTGTGATTGGTGGTCACCACAACATGAGTAACTGTATTAAAGGGTTGCAGCATCAGGAAGGGAGAGAATCACTGCTCTAGACTCTAAGTCCACTTGTCTCTGTCCCTAGGGCTGACCCATGCCTGATGTCCATGCTTATCAGAAGGGTTCTCATGCCCATGAACCCACACAGTCACTTGGAATACTGCTCAGAGCTCAGCTACTCAGGCCCTAAGCCTGAAACCAGGAATCTTCTGCAATTTGGAACGGAGCCTCTGTATTTTTAACAAGTTCCCCAGGCAAGTCTGTTGCTCACTTAAGTATAAGAACCACTCAAGAAGTCTATCTAAGTGTCTCCCAACATCTGACTCACAGAAATCATCCCGGAAAAATTTTAGAGTGCAGATTCTAGGACCCACGAAAACAACTAGAGTACTTAGGGCTCTGGTTCCCAGTGGCCAGACCCAGTTGAAAGTGACTTGAGAAGGGGAAAAGCAGCCTTATGGTCCATATAACTGAAGCCAGGAGTCATTCCGGCTTTATGCAAAGAGTGTATCATTTCCATCCTACCCTTTGGGCCAAGGTGGCACCCAGCAATATTAAGGTTGTGCCCAGGCACTTGACACCCTTCCCCTGACAGGTTCAGCCAAAAACTTATTTCTCTATTCTGACTGGACAGGCAGGGTTCATGAGCCCTCCCCGGGCAGTTACTGAGAGGGAGGCATGGCATGGCCTAGGCCTGCTCCACACAGGGCTCCACACCCTCACTATTCAGGCCGAGAACAGTCCACCTGAGTAGGGCTTCTTTATTGATTGTTCTATTCCCTTCTGTTTCTACAAATTCCTAAAAGAAAATGTAAAAAATGTGCTAGAGAGAGAGCTCAGAGGTTAAAATCTGAATAAAAGGGGTTTTTATTTGTTTGTTTTTGGAGACAGGGTTTCTCTGTGTTGTCCTGGAACTCACTCTGTAGACCAGGCTGGCCTCCAACTCAGAGATCTGCCTGCCTCTGCCTCCCGAATGCTGGGATTTTTTTTTAATTTAAACATTTTAGGCTGGTGTGGTGATGTACACCTTTGATCCCAGTGCAGAGGCAGGTGGATCTCTGTGAGTTTGAGGCCAACCTGTTCTACAGAGTGAGGGTTATATAGTTAAGATTCCATCCTTAAAAAAAAAAAAAAGTTAACTTTTAGATTCTTTCCAGTCAAAGCCGAGCATGCACGTGCGTGCACTCTGACTCCTTGACAGACAACAAGGCATTTCACCGTGGCAATCATCCCTCCCGAACAGAACAAACCCCAAGTATTCTAGCTACTTCCATATTTGCTAAGCCAGTGCTGTGTCTGCTTCCTCTTTCCCATGGACTGGTTCTTGTTTTAACTACCAAAGATGCCAGCAGGTATTTCCAAAGAAGAGTGATAGCCTCTCAATCACAATGATCAAAATTAGGAAGTGATAGTCAGGGATAATGCCTTAGAAGCCTCATTCCACTGCCCAAGCCATCTGCCTAGTGTGGCCCCCATGCCTACAGCAGGTCATAGCACCTTGTACACACAGAAGCCTCACGACACAGAACACCCGACGACAAAGAACACTTCCCAAAGATAACGAATGGTTGCTGGTGGCCCAATAAGCTGACCACCTGCCACACCTGAACATGGAGAACCCCTTTGCCCTTCTCTCTCCTCATAATGCCAGCTCACAGGCAGGTTTAAGGACAGCTCTGTGGGCTGGAGGTGTGGCTTAATGGTAAAGAATTGGCTGGGAGGTGTGAGGCCACCGCTTGATTCCAGACTCTTGCTGGGAATGGATGTGTCAAGAAACAAACGAAGCTTCTCTACAGAAGCTCTTTACCTGATTTATTTTCTACAAGAAGGGCAATGTAGGGCTGGGGAGATGGCTCAGCAGTTAAGAGCACTGGCTGCTCTTCCAGAGGACCTGGGTTCAATTCCCAGCACCCAGAAGATGGCTAACAATTGTCTGTAATTCCAGTCCCAGGAGATCCATCACCCTCTTCTGGCATCTGTGGGCACTGACTATATGTATGTGGTGCATAGACACACATGCAAGTGAAACACATACAAATAAACACAAATCCATACATACACATAAAAATAAATTGAATAAAATAAAAAGGAAAATGTGTACGCCACACCATGTGCAGCAGGGCCCTGCATAGCTTTTGTGGGTCCTAACATCAACCTTCTCACACACAAGGTTGGAATGTGATTGGAGGCCGGCTGCAAAGGGCCCCAACACTCTTGAATTTCCAGTTACCCCAACTTGAAATAACAAACCCACGTGGCAAGCAAGTCCTTGCACTTGCTAGGTGTCTTTGCTGGGTGGGGAGGAAAGCAGGGCTCTGAGGCTCACTGGTCAAGGTCACAGAGCCAGCTGGCAGTAGAGCTGGCCTCAAGTTCCAGCTTCGACTACATAGCACACTCTGGCTGTGAAATGTTTTGAAGAACCACCAGCATCTCCATGTGAAAAATGAAGAAAAGTTTCAAAAGTCTGTGAGAGATGAAGTGATGATTGCAGGGTACACAGCTTTCAACTTATGCCTGTCTGAGCGGCCATCATGGAATTCTTTGTTTGTTTGATTGCTTTTTCAAGACAAGGTTACTCTATTTTGCCCTGGTTGTCCCGAGACTCAATTTGTAGACCAGGCTGGCTCAAATTCAGAGATCTGCTTGCCTCTGCTTCCTAAGTACTAGGATTAAAGGTGTGCGCCGCCACCACCTGAATCAACACCACCACCCAGCTCATCATGGAATTCTTTAGGGGATTCGACAGCATCCTGGCCCCTGCCTAAGCAGCTTCCCATGAAAAAGGGAACCTGAAGGACAAAAAAATCTGGGACATCCACACCTGCCAGCATCTTGTACTGCATTTAACAGTCAGAGAAATCCTGGCCAGAGCAACGAGGCGGGGAGCATGCCTACACAGGAGCACAGCACAGGGAGAGAATGACCGCCATGGTGGACAAAAGGGAGGGGCGGCTGCTAGGAAGATGCAGAAGGCACGCTGCAGCCAGGAGGCTGGTCACTAAACGAATGTGAACTATCCAAGCAGGCTCAGCATCGCGCAAGCTGTGAGGTGCGGAGCAGGCAGCAGTCTCCCTCACTGTGAACAGGAACACTCAGTGTGCTTCAGTGAGTGCAGGCAGAGGACTCAGGGGAAAACATGACAGTATTCAGGCTAAGTCAGGAGGGGTGGCAAACGCCTGTGGTCCCAAAACTAGGGACACTGAGGCAGGACTGAGTTTGAGGCCAGCATGGACTACATATTGAGACCTTGTCTCAAGAAAACCAAACAACCAAAACAAAACTGACCAGGGCCTGGTTTATACTAAGCTTTTCAAATTGATGGAAGAAGCTAGATTATTTGGTCAATAACATAGGAATAACTCACTATTGAGTTGATAAATATTATATAGTCATCTCAATGTAAGCCAAAAAAAATTTCAGGTACTGGATGTGAAAAATAAGAAATGAAGTCCCCCAGCTGGACATGTGACTCAGTGGTTCATAACTTGCTTAGCAAATATGAGGCCTTAGGCTTAACCCCTAGCACCATAAAGAAAGGATATTTATTTCATTTTAATTAAACACAAATATAGATAAGAACAAGAGCACTAACTGCAAAGACACAAATACACTCACATAAGTAAAGGTGATTTTTAACTTTAACATTTTTAAACTTATTTACTTTTTAAACTTTATGTGCATTGGTGTTTTCCCATGGGTGTCCCCTAGAACTGGAATTACAGACAGTTGTGAGCTGTCATGTGGGTGTTGGGACTTGAATCTGGGTCCTCTGGAAGAGCAGAATTCTTAACCTCTGAGCCATCTCTCCAGCTCCCATAAATGTGCTTTTCTTTTTTTTTTAAACTCAGTAGAAAGATGGGCAATGAAAGGAGTACATAAAATACATCAACATATAAAAATAAGCGTCAGCAGAAGGCAGAGGAAAACTAAGAGCTGGCTTTGGTCACAGTAACAATGATCTAAGTAGTATTCTGAGTAGTGTGGGTGCAGACCCAGGCAAGTCTGGGCTCCCATTCCGACTAATCAGACTCGGCATTGATAGAGCCTTGTCAGAACACAGGCCAGTGATAAATATCACTGGTTTTTACAATTAGCCATATACTTTGTTTCAGTAATTGCAACTCTAAGACTTGTCTCAATAAAAATCCAAGGAGCAAACAAAGGCTGTTTCTTATGAGATACTGAGTTAGAAAGAAAGGCAGGACAATCAGTACAAGGCCCTGATAGGAGAGAAGACCACGCCACAGATCTTGACCTACAGCCAAGGGAGGCTCTCTAGGGCAGACAATTCAAGAAAACTACAAGCCACAGAAAACTAAAGGGCAGCCTGGAAAACAGCCAGCATGCGGCGCCCACCATTCTAACTTCTCTGTGAGGACAGGAAATCCGCACAGCTGGCAGCTGAGACACCATCAGTGACTTATAGATGTGCAAATGGATACAAGTGTAGTGAAAGCCCATAAGCCAGCATTTGGGAGTGGAGACAAGGGGATCAGGAATTCAAGGCAGGCCAGGTCTACAGAAGGGGTGGCAAACGCCTGTGGCCCTCAAAAAGACTTAACAAACAAACAAACAAACAAACACTATCCCAGGCAAGAACTAGGTGGAAGGCCAGTCTACAGGCAGCAAGATAGTAATGGAGAAGGCGCACATTTTACACATACTTCCACTGTTGGAACTGCTTACAGGCTGTGTGTGGCGTCTCAGTATTAAATAAATCAATGTAAAAATCTTGGGGTAAGGCCTAAATTCAAAAGGGTGGCGTGACAAGTTTCAGTGCCCCTGAGGGTATCAGTGAGCACAGACGCAAGCAAAACCAGACTTGGGGTGGGTGACACCAAGTAAAGTCGTGGGACACACACTGGGACGGGGCTCCCCTTGCTTGCTTGCGGTGCACTGGGGAAGGCGGTAAGGAACTGAAGAGTGAAAAAACCTTTGGCCTACCAGTCAAGCAGCTCAGAGGTGAGGGCCTAGCCAGGCCATACATAGCCACGTGGAGAGTATACCTAGGTCAGCAATTGCAAAGTCCCTGCTCCCAGGCCCGCAATAAACAGTGTAATAAAAGGCATGTCAAGATCTGGGCTATCGGGAAAGTTATCAGGAAATGCCATTGGTATGTTTCATCCCATTCTGAATTCATAACTGTAAGACGTGGACATTCTGCACCGGCTGTGTCAACACTGGACCGATGGCTATGGCTGAAGGGAAGGAGAAAAAGGTCGCTCTATGGCCAGCAGCTCCCAACCCAGTCCCGAGCAGCTGTGTGAACAGTAAGGAGCGCTTCACCTCTCTGGGCCTCATGCCCTTCTTTGGAGTGGGAAGTAAGAGTGTACGATAATGAAGCCATGAGGGTGGCAGCAGGCCTTTAATCCCAGCACTACAGAGGCAGGCAGATCTCTGTGAATTTGAGGCTAGCCTGGTCTACAGAGCAAGTTCCAGGACTACACAGAGAAACCCTGTCTTGAAGGGGAAAAAAAAGGGGGAGGAGTGGGAGTATTGTTACTGCTGTAAGCTACATGACTCCCAGACTGGGCCTGGACTCTTTGGGAAAAGCTCTACCCTCTTTGCCAATTCCTTGTGATGTTCAACGAGGTCATAAATTCCTCTATGGCATCCATGCCACCATTCCGACCCTGAACTGCATCTCTCCCTTCGGCTAGCCCAGGCTGCCCCAAAGCCCCACTTGTACTCCACAGCTCTTCAATCCATGTGTCTCTGGGTAGCTAGATGGTAGGCTGCTCTCAGACGCTCACTCCATCAGGCCCTCACCCTGGCCCTTCTGCTGCAGCAGCCATTTAATTGCTCAACACACAGAATGCAATCCTGTTTCAGCAACCTGCACCTACTCTTTTGTATGCTATTCACCAGACCACTCCACCTCAGGGGACTGTCCCAACCCTGGCCTCAGGGAAGCTCCCTAACCCCAGCTGCCCAGACTCCCACAGCTCCCTCCCCCTGCCAGGTGCACCTCTCTCACCATTTGCTATTCTGCTTTAATGACTGACTTCCTAGCATTATTCACCCCGACAGTACCTTATTAGTCATTTACTTTCTGTTATCTATGTTCCTCACCCTGCACGTAAACCCCACGGGGATGGACCGTCTCAGGCTGTTCAGTGAATATTTACTGAATATGTCAACAATCAAATGGGTTGCATTGCCCTTCACTGCACATGAACTATGCCCCTCCCACAGGGAGTAACTCTCTAGAAGCCAAGAGGCTCTGGGCACTGGGCAAGAGAATGCATAACTGATCCAAGGCATCCAAGTGATTCTAAGCGCTCTATTGCTCTTAAGAATTCATGACCCAGATAATAAGGGCAGGGCCAGAGCTCCCCCTGACCAGGCTACTAGAAGGAATGGCCTCCCTCTCCAGAGCAGTCCTTCATTGTTCTTTTTGTCAAGACCAGAAAGCCTCTTCAGAACACAATGCTCAGAAGCCTCTTCGCCCAAGCAGGAGGAATAAAACCCTGGCTCCTGGGCAGACCCTCAGCAGACACCACAAAGTCAAAAAACATACTGGGGGTGGGAGGGTGGCCACACAACTGTCAACATAATAGAGTCCTTTCTTCCAAGTGATGTAGACTGGAAAACACCAAGGGCCCCACCTGGCCAAAGGTGAGGCCTGGGGCAACCACACCTGCCCAGGGGACAGCTGGGACCAGTATCAGGGTGTGCAGTATCAAGGTTCAGAGAAGATCGAAGGAATGAACATAAAACCCGCAGCAAGATTGGAATAACTGTTCCAGATTGCGCAGATTAGGATCCAGGCTGGCCGTTCAGTCCCCATTTCTAGTGTAAGCAAAGGTTCAGAGGAGCCAGGACTGGGGAGGAGGGGGGATGAATAATACATGTGGTTTCTCCTCCCGGCAAGAGTCCAGCAAGATGGAGAGGGCACATTATAATGCCACAATGCTGGCAGACCACCAATGACAAAACAGACCTAGGCAATAGTCACCCATGGCCACTAACAGCACAGAACAAAGAAAGACAATGGACTTTCTCCATAATGCCTACTGGATATAGGCACAATTGACACCCAGGAGATGGCCCTGCACTTCCTACCAAAACAGTGCGTGCCTGTGTATATGTGAGCATGTATGCGTATGTGAGCATGTGTGCATGTGTGTACCTGATGGCTATCAGTATCTAAATTCACCTACTCATTTACAGCAAACACAGAGAAGACATAGTCCACTCTAAACCTCACTGTATACAGGACAAATGACACAGCTTTTTTCAACAAATAAATGGCCAGAAAAGCCAGATATGGTGGCATAACGTGTAATCTTAGCACTCAGGAGATTGAGGCAGGAAGTCTTAAGTTTAAGGCCAGCCAACGCAAGCAAAAAGCCAAGGTGTGGGGATGGGTAGAGGGTTCAGCGGATAAGGGTACTTGTTGTCCAAGCATGAGTATCTGAGATCAAATCTCTAATATCCATATAAAAAAACGGAGAATGGGCCGGCTTCATGTGTCTGTAACCCCTGAGAGCTAGCTGCCCTAGCCTAGCCAGAACTTCAAGCTTCCAGCTCCTGTCTTAAGGAAATACAACAGAAAACAAAAAAGACATTAGATGGGCAATCCTTGCTTCCACAAGCATGTGCACAAATGACCACATGCAACACACACATACTTGCGCACTCACATACATGTGCACACACACATGCACAACACACACATGCATGCAACACACAGGCATACAGACATAGACACACATGCATGCATGTGCGTGCACACACACAGAGGCCAAGATGGGAAGGGAAGAGGAGAGGAACCATAAAAGATTAAGTGAAATTTAACAGGGTTGGGAACAAATCCAGCGGGAACTGGTGGGGTCCTAGTGGGAACAAGCAAGTTCTAGAAAGACAGCGAGGGGACCGCAGTCCCCTCAGTCCAGATGATGTAAAAACTTATTTTTAATGATTTTATTTCAATGATTTCAATCATGACAATAGTCCTGCCTTTAAAGAAACTTTCTCTTTTAGCGACAGACACTGGACTCAGAATAAACAAGTTATAACCCGGCAGGGCTGAAGGTGTCCAGGAGTGGTGAGAACTTAGGGTTCTCATGATCACTTTTACCCATCAGAGTGCACCCCCTCCTGCTGAGCCCTGCTAAGCTCACCTCACTCTGGGTAAAGCAGGACCTTCCCTGCAGCCCCAATATTGCAGGGGCTCTGCCTCTCAACTCTCCACACAGGGCTACCATCTTCCCACTCTGTGGAGATCCAAAGTTCCTTCAACACACAGACACCATCTCACCTCAGGACCCCAGTACTGCCTCTATCCTTGTGCCCCTAACTATCCAGGGTGCTACCTCACTGCCCTTGTCAACTGCCTGCTCCAGTGTCCCACCAGAGAGGCCTTTCCCAGCACAGCGCCAGAGCCAGCAGGTTGCCTGCCTCCTTCCAAGCCTGCTTTCTTTAGTTCTGCCTTGCACACACTTTACTCTGGCTCTTTACAACAGGTCTGGACGACCAGGGGCAGGAGCTTTGTTTCATTCAGGGTTATCGCCCCAGTTCCCAGAATAGCTCCTTTCTCAGGTGCTTGATAAGTATTTGTGAAATAAATCTAAGAATGAAAAGGGGCGACATATAAAGTTTCCATCCTGATATCTGGCAAAGCCTTCATTTTTAGTAGGGCATGATGGCATATATATCTATAAACTCAGTACTCAGGAGGAGGGTGCAGGATCAGGAATTCAAATTCTGCCTGGCCTACCATGAGACCCTCTCTGAAACAAACACTCCCATTTTTAGGGTACACTAAAGTTGTTAAGTTGTTTACTCCACTGTTTGATCTTTTCTGCTAACTTAGTAAGAAATCTAATCTGTAGCTGAAACTAAGCCATATAAATGAGACTACATTTCCCAGATCCCCTTTCAGTTATATGTGCTACTAAATTCTGAGCCAGTGTGAGTAGAATTTCTGCCTGAAACTTCCATCAAGTCTTTTTTTTTTTTTTTTTTTTTTTTTTGGTTTTTAGAGACAGGGCTTCTCTGTGGCTTTGGAGCCTGTCCTGGAACTAGCTCTGTAGACCAGGCTGGTCTTGAACTCACAGAGATCTGCCTGCCTCTGCCTCCTGAGTGCTGGGATTAAAGGTGTGCGCCACCACCGCCAGGCTCCATCAAGTCTTTCTAAAGACCAGGACCATAGCCTGGTGTGGCAGTAGCAGGGGAAGGCTAGCAGATGTCTGATCTCTTGGAAGAATACAGCCCTGGTCTGTGTATCACCAGGCTCCTTTCTCTAAGAGAAAAATCAATTCCCATTGCACTTATTAGTTCACTGTTGTTTTGAGCTTATATCATTTTCCTTACCTGCAGATGAAATTAGTGCTGTCATGTGGCACGTGTGTCAAAGACACAGAAACTGAAGAAGGTACTGAAAGTGATGCTCTAACGCAAGAGCACCCAGAGATTGTGGAGTGGGGGAGGGGACATACAGGAGACAATGACCCATGAACCACAAAACTTTCATTAGTTTAAACAGGGTCTACCCCAGGACTGAGAGGCAATGTGGATAAGGAATACGAGCAACTAACATGAGGGCCCAGTGTGGCGCACACCTTTATTCCCAGCACTCGGGAGGCAGAGGCAGGCGGACCTCTGGGAGTGAGTCCCAGGACAGCCAGGGCTACAGAATAGAGAGACCCTGCCTCGAAAACAACCATGAAAAGTGGCAGAAATGAAAAGCACTGCAAATTAGCCACAGTGAGATCTCATTTCGTGTCCATTACACTAGGAAAATCCACAGTTTTAGCCGACTGAATGGGACAAGACACAGGCAAAAAGGAACTCAAAATGCTCACACATTTTTGGTGAAAATGTGTAGACGGCAAAGATGACGACATCTAGCAAGCCCAGAAAACTCATTCTAGTATATACTGCAAACTTCCTGCGCATGCACACCTAGAAACAAGTGTTAACACAGCCACGGTAACATATGGATAGCAAAACCAAACAACCTAGAAAACCACAAAATGTCTGTTGCCATGGAAATGACAACAAAAATGTTGGACGGGTGAGATGGTGGCTCAGCAGGTAAGGGGATCTGACACCGAGTCCCAACCTGAGTGCAATCCCCAGAACATGGTGGGAAGAGAGATCCAGCTCCCACAAACTGTGCTCTGACCTCAATGTGCACCACAGCATGTATGTGCCCATACGTGCATGCGAAGACACATAAATAAAACAAATGCAATGACTAAAGTAAAAAAGAAAACGACTGGAACAAAACTGCAGTCTAGTGGCTAAAAACAAAAAAGACTTGCAGCTACATCAGTCTGGATCAATCTGAGAACTGCATTAAGTGAAAAACACGGCTTCAAAAAAGGCCTACATATGTTTCATCTCATTTTGGTTTTTGAGACAGGGTCTCAGAGTGTTGCCTCAGGCTCCCAATTACTGAGATTACAGGCATGCACCACATGTCCAGCCTCAGTAGGTAAGTTTTCCAAAGAATGAGAAATTCAAGACCTTGGATGCCTCTAGAAGGGCAGGCAGTTGGTATATGGAGTTGTGATCAGTTCTTGGGTTCACAGAAGACTGTTATTCGTGCCATACATTTCTTTCTTTTTTCTTTTCCTTTGTGTTTTTGTTTTTTTTCAAGACATAGTTTCTCTGTGTAGCTTTGGAGGCTGTCCTGGCACTCACTCTGTAGACCAGGCTGGCCTCAAACTCACAGGGATCTGCCTACCTCTGCCTCCCAAATGCTGAGATTAAGGCCGTGTACCATCACTGCCTGGCCTGTGTCATACATTTTTGCTTATATATTGTGCATTTTTGCTTATATATTGTGCATTAAAGAGTATGAAGTTTCCTATTCTTTTTTTTTTTTCAACATTCTGCCTCCATGTATGTCCACACACCAGAGGAGGGTGCCAGGTCTTATTACAGATGGTTGTGAGCCACCATGTGGTTGCTGGGAATTGAACTCAGGACCTCTGGAAGAGCAGCGAGTGCTCTTAACCACTGAGCCATCTCCTCCAGCCCCTCCTATTCTTTTTTAACTGGATACATTTAGGTCTGAGGATGTAGGTTAGTAGTAGTAATGAGCCTGCCTAACATATGGAGGAAGGCCTTGGGTTCCACAGCCTAGAACTCATTCTGTAGACCAGGCTGGTCTCAAACTCACTTGCCTCTGCCTCCTGAGCACTGGGATTAAAGGTGTGCATCACCATTGCCTGGCTAAAAACTCAATTTTTAAACAAGGTACATCTAGGTCTAAACACCAAGAAAGTTGCTGTCAGATGTGCCAGTGAAGCGGGACGGGGCGGAATAGTGGGTAGTTTCTGGTTTTTGTTTGTTCTGCTGTCACAAGTCCATTTCAGTAGGAAATGTTTCTAAACTAAATAAAGCCACATGGCACAGAATTCAGTTCCTGATCTCCTGAGCCACACAAGAGACTGAATCAACTCCACGATGCCATCCCTGGAGGACATACAGAAAGTTATTGAACCAGCCCATGCCCCTGCTCCTCCCGCTGAGAATGAACATGGTAACAACGTCCACTCCAGGGCACTCCCATGAACAAGTACTTGTAGTGGCTTCACTACACAGGTGAAGCCTCTGTGAAACTGGGTACTTCATGATCATTTGTCTGACTTTGGTATCTAATGAGAAAAGACCTAGGCAATAGGCAGATGGCCCTGTAGTTCACTCCCAGGGGTTCACTTCCCTGGTCCTTATCAACATCCTAGGAAGCCTGTGTTTGGCTAACCTTAAGAACTTACTGTCATTGATAAATAAATGAATGCTGCCTTGGTTTATGCAACGCTTCTGTGACTATCTGAGCACAGCAGTTGTATAGCACCCTATCTAACATGTATGTTTACTTCTTTCCTTATTGATCCTTTGCTCAGAATAGCATTGTGCCCTATAAAACTACATCTCCCAGACTTCCTTGCAGTAGAAGGGTCCTGTCACTAAGTTGTAACTGAAGAGACACAAGTAGAAGCCAGCTAAGGATTTCAGGAGAGGTTTTGTCTTCCTGTAGCTGCTCTCCTTCCTTGGCTTTGCTTCTTCCTATAAAAAGGACTTGGGACAGCAGCACAGCAGGTGCCTTCTGACAACACTGCAGATGTGACAACACCTGCTCTGGTCCAGTGAGGAAACAGGCCCTGTGGTGGTGATCAGTGTTCATGGGTGAACCCCGACAGGGCACTCTTCCTGGAACTCAGGTCTTGCATCACCCTCCTTCCATGGGTCTGTGCAGATTCAAGGATTCATTTGCTTTCCCCACAGGGGGAAGGAGGAGAGATAGGAGCTAGCTCTTGCCCTAAGCTAGAAGGCCTAAGATCCCAAAGAAGCAGAGACAGTGCTGCATGCCTGTGACTTGGAGTAGATACTGAGAACAAATACAAACAAGCAAACAAAATAAGAGGCTGATGTCATACAAGTCTGACTGACTACAAATGGATGGTCCTGGCCACACAGAAAAATGGGCACAGTCATCCCAAAGGCCATTTGAAGAAAAACCATCTGGGATATTCCAGCCCCATGTACCCCTGACTTGCAGCACAGCAAGACCCACTGAAGAGCCATCCCACCCAGCTGAGCCTCAGCCAGTCACAGATGCATGAGAAATAATACTCAGCTGACATCTGAAGACATTCAGTTTAGGGGATGTCTTATTGGGCAGCAGTATCATGATGACACACACATTCCCAAACTGAAGTACTCTCTAACACTGAAGCGTCCCAAGAGACATCTCTCCCACATTCTGATTTCCAATAAAGACTATTAATAGTAAAGAACATGACCCCTCCCCTTCTCTCTGATTGTGTCATAAGTACCCATTAGGTACAACTAATCTGTATGAGGATGATGTATCTATTGATCATTTCTATAATTAAAAAGCATTTAGAGTAGGTGGTTCATCACTTCCCTGGGCTTGGTGAAAACTCTCAGAAAACACACCTCCTATCTGGACAAGGGGCATCATTATGATACTATTACTTCCTATTCATTCTCAAAGGCCTACAGAGCTGAAGTTAAAGTAACTAAGCAGGTCTGACACCTGTGAGCTACTTAAAAAGGTTATCAAGTACAAAAATAATTTTGGAGAAAAAATTAGAAACAAAAAGAAAGCACATCAGTAACATCTAGCCAAATAAATGATGGCACACCCACCACTATGTGTCATAAGACATTCAAAGAGTGCATCCAGAGTAGGCATGGCTCAGTGGTGGAACTCTTACCTAGAACCCCCCAGTGAGGGGCTGGGGGTGTGGCTCAGTGTAGAGCCCCTGCCTAGAATCCCCAATGAGGGGCTCGGGTGTGGCTTAGTGGTAGAGCCCAGTCTAGAATCCACCAGCAAAGGGTTGGAGTTGGGGCTTGGTGGTAGAGGACATGCTAAAATAAAAATAAATTTTTCCAGATTTTTATTTAATATATATGAGTGTCTTGCCTGCATGTATGAATGTGTACCATATATGTGCTTGGTACCTGCAGAAGCTAGGAGGGGTCATCAGATCTCCTGGAGTAAATGATGGTTGTGAGCCACCAAACCAAACCCAGGTTCTCTGCAAGAGCAGCCAATGTTCTTAAACACTTTTAAGAAAAGCAAACTGGAGGACTACTGGAGGACTCAGAAATATTTCCATATAGCACTGCTGTCTGTGAAAGCAAAATGCAGGAAAATAAGGAAGCATTATCCCTAATAGAATAATACAGTTCTCTATAACATTGTGTGACCATGGAGAAAATACCTATAGTTTTGGAAAAGTACTTACTATCAGCAGCAGTGGAGGATGTGGGACGAGCTGAAGTGGAAGGGTGCTGACCTGCAGGTCAGGTAAGGAGGAAGGGGAGGGGAGAGCTACCAATAAAAGGTCTAGACTGAAAATGCTCACAAGGAACTTGAAGTCAGCTCATAAACACTTACCATCTCCACTACCTTCACTTCGCGCGTCTTCTGGCACATTAGATGCCACCTGAGCTCTCTTTACCGTCTCACTCACACAGATGCTATCAATTAGCACCATCTTCAGAAAAGGCAACTGAGGCCCAGAGCTCAAGCCGTTCGGGGACTCAAGCATGACAAGAAATGGCTTTTCCTCAATGTATCCCCAAATGATGCTCCTTGGAGCTTGAAGGCCAGGGAGTGACCTGTTGCCACAGCAGCCTCCACACTGCCACAGGCTCTGAAGGGTAAGGGCACACAGCTGTCACACGGGGCCCATGAGGTGCCTCAAAGCCTCTAGCTGCTGGGCGAAACCAGAGAGGGCCACTGATCTTGCTCCCTGCAGAGCCCCCAGGGAAGCCTGCCTGGGATGTTTTTACAGCATTGATTGCCTGCTGCCCAGAGCCAGAAACTGAGAATGTGTCAGTGATGACACAGTCGGACTCCTCGAACTCACCTTTAATTAAAACCTGCTCGGCACAGAGCACGGGTTATTGCCTTCTAAGGCAGAGAGAGTGAGAAACGGCAGCTGGCCGGATCACTCTTATTTCCCTTGCCTTACTGCCACAGAAGCCTGGAGCTATGTGGCCTTTCCACACACACTGCAGATATGCACATGGGGCCTTCCACAAATCCTCTCTTACTGAAATCACTCCAGCGTTCTCTAACTCACTAGTGCCACACCTCCTCTGTCATGCCATGTGCCCAAAATGCCCAGATGAGCCACTGCTAGTTCCAAGGCTGCAAGCCTAAGGGGCTGAGGACCAGGCTGAAGGCCAGGAAGTCGGCAGCTTGAGGCTACAGACAGACCCCAAGAATGGTTGCATGACCACAAAGAGGCAGGTGTATAGGCCACTCCAACCACTGTCATGGCTTTTTGGAAAGGCTGGTACTCTAGCAAACCCCAAGTGCGTGTAGCTAGCCACCCACCCTCCAGCAATGGGGCACCTAGGAGGATAAATTCATTCGTCTCATGCCAAGCACTGTTCTAGAAGGATCAAGGGCCTGTGCTCCCATAGAGCCAACAGTTGGGAAGAAAAATCCAGTGGAGCAGGAAGCTCCAGGGTGACTACGGAAAGCATCCAGGGGAGAGGACATCTGAGCAGAGTCTGGAGGACAAGGGTGGCTTCAGAGCTAGGGCCTGAGAATGGCCGCGTGACTATGGGAGGCAGGGGGACACAACACCACAACTGCACCCACAGATTCCTAGGCAGAGGACACAGCCAGGCAGAGGCTAGGACAGGGAGAGCAACCCCCCACCCCACCCCACCCCAGAGCTGGAGTATAGCAGGTGACACGGGCACAGGGGTTGGAGGAGCTGGGACACTCTGCAGTGAGAACTCAGTGGGTGCGGCTGCTATATATATTATTATAGGATAATAAATATATATCCTATTTCCTGAAAGGAGGAAACTGAGGCCCAGGGAGGGAACAAGATCCACAGGAGACTACAGAGCATGTATGTGTCAGGCTGCGGTGCCCACAACCCCTGGTGACAGGGGCTCACCAGCGTCACCTACTCTTTCCCTGGGAGCCGTGGCCTCCATTTTCTTCTGACTTCCTCAACACTAGGCCTACTCCTTCCTCGGCGTGAGAAACAGAAAGGTAAACATTTCATGGGAGAAGAAGGGGGGAGGAGAAAGGAAAATTAAAAAGCCAGTGTCTAATTCCCACAAAGAAGAAACACATTACCAACTTTCTCTAGAAGGCACTACCGAAGTTAGAAGACATTGGTCACCTACCAGGCGTCCCGGAACACGGCCCTGATCACAATGCTGGCAGGTGGCTACGAGGTTGGCCCCAGGTGTGGCTCCTGTCCCTGGCTTTCCCTAGGCAAGGGCCACCTGCCCCAGCTCCCTAGATGGACCTGGGGTGGTGCCTCCTCTGGTGCTGTGGGTGTCTGGAATGCGGAAATAGGAACCAGCCGTGCCAGCTTCTAACAGCAACTTAAACGTATTCAGCTACTGGAGTTCCCCCAGAGATGGCTGCTCTCTGCACACAGGCACATCCCCAAAGAGGCTGCTTTGCCAATGTTCCCTTTGGGGAAAGGAAATAAAAGGATCCCTTACTCATCAGACACGTGGTCCTGGGTCTGAATGAGTTTGGGAGAGAGCTCAGAGGTAACAAAGCTTGCAGGAATAGGCCACCTGTTCAGGCCGAGCCAGGGCTGGATCAGTGCCATAGCATCCACTGCCCCGCGTCCAGCAGCTTCATTCACAGCCTTCCCACCCACAGGTGGGCCCCTCACCTCTGCAAACGTGCTAGCTGCAGACGCTGGAGGCTTAATGATTAAACCTTGTGGCGAGCCTCTTCCAGACAGCCTCAGGAGCACAGCTCTGGGAGAGGGCTGCTCTCTCACAGGTAGCCTCTAGTCAGAACCAGCATCCTGCCTGTTTTACAGACAGTGTTGAATAGAAGTCACAGGATGGAGGTCACACAACAAGGGGTATTCGTCAAGCAGTGTGGTTCAGGTTTCAGCTTTGACCAATGTGCTAATCTGTCCTTGTAAAGAGCCATGCCCACCTTGGGACAGGGACAGTCGTTAGTGACATCACAGCTCTGGTCCATAACTTATGACTATAATCTCAGCATTGGAAGAGGGAGGTAGGAGTTCAGGGTCATTCACAGCTACATATAAAGTTCAAGACCAGCCTGAGCTACATGAGACTGTCTCACAAAACAACCACAACAGTTCACTAACTCTCAGCTGTGTTATCACAAGCTGCTCACACCTGAGCCTTCAAACTGGAAAACAACTGGCTCACATTTATGGAGCTTAACCTTTGGCCATTTAGTGGAGATATATAAAGACTATTGCTAGGTCTGATGGCACCTTCCTATAATACTAGCATTTGGGAGGCTGAGGAAAGAGCTACTGCTCCAAGTTCAAGCCCAGGCTGGCCTACAGCAGCAGACCCTGTCTCAGAAACCAAAATTAAAAGGCGAGACTCTTAGCACTTTCTTCATCAAACAAACAAATGAGAATGTGCATTCTGAACCAGACACCGTGGTAAACAAGAACCATGCTGCTCTTACCTGGAGGGGGCTTTCAGTTGCCTGACAATAAACCAGAAAATAAAAAATGATGCGACAACCGTCCACACGCACTGGACGCTGATTGCTGTCAGGCAGTGAGGCATGCTAAGCACTTCACACGATTTCACAAGGCTCAATCCCCCCCCCCCCAACTGAGGAGGGTGGATCGTTCCCAGCTCCACCACCGAAGACATGGACACTGTGGAACCATGTGGCTTGACCAAGATCAATGGGGGCCAAGTAGGACCTAGAATTTGCTTACAGGCCATGCCACATTCCTCAGCTCTGCTGCAGCCTCTCAGGGCAACTACTACCCACAGGTAGGTAGTCAAGGAAAATTCCATCTATAAAAGGAATATTGCTTTCGGAGATGGTTGCAGATGGGGACACATCAGAGGCCACAATCTTGAGCTGGCCACTGGCAATCTACATTTGAGTCTCTTCTCACCAGCCCTCCAGCATCCTCAGAGCTGAGCCTCTGGGAGAAGCATCTTGTTCAGGAGTGAGAGGGAGCAGAGGGAGCCCCAGGTGGTTCTAAGCTGTGTGAGCTCGCAAAAACTATGCACATTCGCCCCCAGTGTTGCTGCTCGACTGGAGTATCCCTAAATTATCAGACAAAATGTTTGGTAGCCAGCACAATTAAGGGTTCCTAGAGTGCAGGGACTATGCAGAGGTTTCCAAAGGTGCACATGATTAAAGAGTCCGCAGCTGAGTAATTACAAATCTGGGAAGTTCAACAAGAACAGGATAACGCATCGCTTCTCCAGACGATCCACTCATACTCTTGTCTGTTCTGAGCAGTACTCTATTTTACTCCTACAGCCACTCCCCCCCAGCCAAAAGAGTGAACCCTGATTGGCTCTGGCCTTTGATTTGTCCAGACAGGATTCTGTGTCAGGTAATTTGTCTAATGCTACCCCAAGAGACCTAAGAGGAATCAGGGGGCGGGGCATAAATGAAAGGTTTCTTCACTCTTAAAGAGACATACAGTAAGAGGTGTCCTTAACTGCTGCTGGATAGGGCCCTTACTGGATGTGCCAACTGGAGCGTAAACAGATATCTTGTGGCCACACAGGGAGCCTGACCAGGAGAGGTACAGTCAGTGGCGGAGTGACACAAAGAAGCACGACTTGGCCGTACATTTTGAAGAGCTACTGTCAACCTTCGGACTTTGCATTCTATAAATCCTATTTCTAGCCAGTTTCATTGGGGCTTCCTATGACAGTAGATCAAGGAGTCTCAAAATGTGGTTCCTGGACACAGAGCCTAGTAGCTCCTGGGGAACTGTTAGAAGTGGACCTGGGGCCCAGGGCTGTTTGGACAAACCCAGCTGTCTAGCTGGCTGTGAATCTACAGGCCTGCGAACCCTGCAGGAGAACAGGATGCTGAAAAGTTATTGACTAATGTTTTTTAACCCTTTGACCCTAAGCAAGTTACTTAAATTCTATAAACAGGGATAACTGGGTTTAGCTGGACAGGTCGATGGGAGGCTTGGCTAAATAAGTCACTGCACGTGAAGGGCCTAGCACCATGTCCGGTGCACTTTAGACACTGACATTTGCTACTGCTGCCACTACCACCATTACTGTCAGCACCAAATGCACGCCAACTTCCTTCCCAGCTCTCCCAAAGCTGGCCCTACCTCTGACACATTTATCTTACCCCCAGGAACCAGTCCTGTGTTTTGGGGCTCCGCAAGGACAATTACCTTTCTGGTTGGCATAAGGGTGTGGCAAACAAGCGGGGGGGGGGGCAAAGGCTTTTCTTCTGCCTCTACACCATGGGTCCCAGGCCTCTTCAGCCCCAGCCCGTACCATGGGCACTCTAAGCTCAGGCACCAAGATGAAAAAGGCTGAACACTGACCTGCCAGGTCCAGCAGGAAAGGACTCTTGTCAGACTGCACCCAGATCCTAGCTTTGGAGCCACAGCTGGCCAGGGGTTCTTAGTACGGGGTGTCAGGGACATGGAAGAATGAGACAGACACAAGAGGTCTGATCTCTGGCCAACAACCTTAGGATGAGAAGGCGTTAACAAAGGCCCCTTGCTTCAAAAAGGAAACTATTAGACCAAGCTTCATAAAAACTCAGTGTTAAATCATTTTTGATCTGCAGATAGGCAGGTTTTTATGGTCCAACCTGGTACAAGTCAGGAAAGTTTAATACAACGTGAAGGACTGAAGAAACTGGGCCAATGGAGTCTCTGATAAAGGGACCTGGATGTCTTGAGTTTTATTCTTTTGGTTCCATCCAACTGTGGCTACTATGTAAATTTTAATACAGTTTAACAATCAAGCCTGCAATGACCTCATTGTTACTGAACATTCAGATTGCTTTCGTTATTTTGGAGAAAATGGAAGAACAGGTTCCAGGCTACAGAAGAGATAAATGGGCAAACCTGCCACTTCCACCTTTGTCTCCCCCACCTCCCTAAATTGCTCTGCCCCATTCATGCCCAAGCTTACCTCCCCTCAGGATCTTCACACTTCCCCAATATATACTCCCTCACCTCCTCCAGGGCTATCTGATGATTCTTGTTGACTGAGGTTTCTGTCCTGCCCGGTTCTGCAGTCATTCAATCCCAAAGAAACACACAGAGGTCTACATTAATCATAAACTGATTGGCCTAGTATCCCAGGCTTCTTATTAACTCTTATAACTTATATTAGCCCATAATGCTTGTCTGTGTTAGCCACGTGGCTTGGTACCTTTTTTGGCGAGGCAGTCACATCTCGTTATCTTGCTTCCTCTGCGGCTGGGTCATGACTGCAGACTGAAACTTCCCTCTTCTCATCATCCTTGTTGCCTCGCCTCTACTTCCTGCCTGGTTGCCCTGCCTATACTTCCTGCCTGGCTACTGGCCAATCAGCGTTTTATTAAAAAATAATACAAGTGACAGGATAAAAGACCATTGTCCCACAGCACTTCCCCCACTTTTTTAAAAAACAAGAACTCTGAATCAAATCTCCTTTGTTTAGCTTTTCTACTGACCATTTTCCATAACAACTTGTAACCAGCATTCTAAACAAAGGCAAACTTCCATAGTCCATTTTTTGGGAATATGGGTGTAGTTTTCCAGGCTACTTTCTGCTGATTGGGGGTGCTGATAATCTTATGGGGACCTAAAGAAAATTTAGAATTATGATCAAGTCATGATTGGAGTATCCTGTGAGGCTTGATCATCTCAGGCAGCAGTCTTGAATCTGTTCTGGATGTAGAACTCGGACATCTGGGCCATCGACTCCTATCAGAGATTTCTCAGGGGGGGGTCTTCCTAGATCAAACCTGTTTTTTCTTAACCCAAAATGAATCCACAGTCTCTCATTTCCTGTGGAAACAAAAGCAAAACCTCTTCTCCACCATAACATACCTTTTGACTTCAATTTTGAAGTCAAGGTATTTTCAAAATACCTATCTTGGATTAATTCAGTAGCATTTATAAACAAATATCTTTTAGCAGCTGTTGTTCCTTCCTCAACATTCAAACAATTCAAAGAGAACATAATAACATACAGTATCCAGATTCTGTGTGTTTTCCATCTTTACGTGACTTTATTTTAAACTCTACTTCTTTTATTTTTATTTTTAATTTTTGGCTTTTTGAAACAGAGTTTCTCTGTGTATTTTTGATTGTCCGGGAACTAACTCCCTCTGTAGTTCAGGGTGTCCTTGAACTCACAGAGATCTGACTGCCTCTGCCTCCAAAAGGCTGGGATTAAAGGTGTGTGCCACCACACCTTGAACTCACAGAGATCTGCCTGCCTCTGCCTCCCAAGGGTTGGGATTAAAGGTGTGTGCCACCACACCCAACTACTCTCTTTCTTTTTATTTTAAGGACTTTGTCCTTTTTTTCTTTTCTCTCCCAAGCCTACATATATTTTTAACATGCCGTAAACCATTTAGAGGTTTTCTTCATCTTTGAATCTCTCTTTACTGTATATCTCTTTTTCTGACCACATGAGTCTTTAATTTGCAAAGTGATATGGCTAGATCACAGCTGGATCCACCCCATTTCTTATCTTTCTGAGAGTCTAGCCTCATGGTAGAGGTACTGGCTGGAGCCATGTTTATTGCCACAACTCTATGGCATTTCAAGGTCCCTGCCACCACCAAAAAGTATGCAGTCAGCTTTTCATCAACACCATTTAAGTATTTCATGGTATGACCTCTTAAAAGAGCTGCAAGGTTTTATAGCTAAAGCTGAGTCAGGAAGCCTCTCATCTAGCACGCAGAGCCCACGAGAAAGTGCTGCTATCAAGAAGCTGTGCTTAACACTGTCATTTTGTGTCTAGAATTACTTCCCAATCACATCTAGATCTGGTTAAAAAAGAAAAAAAAAAAGAATTACTTCCCAAGTCTCTCAGATTTTATGTGGATGCAATTGTCCACATGTTGGGCACCATTCTGTATTGTGTTGTTTTTAAATTGTTTGATGACTGAGGAAGGAGCAAAAGCTGCTAAAAGACATTTGATTATAAATGCTGCTGGATTAATCCTATATATATATATATATATATATATATATAATGCTTTGACTTTAAAATTTAAGTCAAAAGATATGTTACTTTGAAGAAGAGGTTTTGCTTTTGTTTCCACAGGAAATGAGGGATTGTGGATTCATTCTGTGTTAAGAAAAATCAGGTTTGACCAAGGAAGACTCCCCCCCTGAGAAATCTCCCATAGGAATAGCCCAGATGTCTGAGTTCTACATTCAGAACTGATTCAAAGACTGCTGCCTGAGATGATCAAGCCTCACAGGATACTCCAGTCACGACTTGATCATAATTCTAAATTTTTTTAGGCCCCCATAAGATTATCAGCACCCCCCAATCAGCAGGAAGTAGCCTGGAAAACTATGCCCACATTCCCAAAAAATGGACTATGGAAGTTTGCCTTTGTTTAGAATGTTGGTTACAAGTCGTTATGGAAAATGGTCAGTAGAAAAGCTAAACAAAGGAGATTTGATTCAGAGTTCTTGTTTGAAAAGAATGGGGGAGAGGAGCTGTGGGACAATGGTCTTTTATCCTGTCACTTGTATTATTTTTTAATAAAACACTGATTGGCTTGTAGCCAGGCAGGAAGTATAGGCAGGGCAACCAGGCAGGAAGTAGAGGCGAGGCAACAAGGATGATGAGAAGAGGGAAGTTTCAGTCTGCAGTCATGACCCAGCCGCAGAGGAAGCAAGATAACGAGATGTGACTGCCTCGCCAAAAAAGGTACCAAGCCACGTGGCTAACACAGACAAGAATTGTGGGCTAATATAAGTTATAAGAGTTAATAAGAAGCCTGGGATACTAGGCCAATCAGTTTATGATTAATGTAGACCTCTGTGTGTTTCTTTGGGACTTAACGACTGCGGGAACTGGGCAGGACAGAAACCTCAGTTAAGAGAATCTGCCTAAAGCTTCAACCCCATCTGCCCTAATATTTCATGCTTCCTCCTTGCTTAATTTCCTCACCTTAGTATATGCTAACAGTACACTGTTTATTTATTTACTGTGTTTTGTTTTGTTTTTTACAATATGTTTCCACACATGTGGGACTCAAGAGGAAAATTTGCAAGAGTTCTCTTCTTCTACTATGTGGGTTCCAGGGATCAAAATCAGGCTTGGCCCCAAACACCTTTATCCCCTAAGCCATTTCATTGACCCTTTTGTTCTAGTTTCTTTGAGATAGGTTTCATGTAGTCCAGGTTGGCTTCAACTCATTACACAGCTGAAGCTGGCCTTGAATTTCTGAACATCCTGCCTCTATTTCCCAAGGTTACAGGTGTGTGCCACTAGCCTAGCTTTGCTTATCCTGTTTTCCTAATCCCCCACTTAAGTGGAGCCCCTCAAGGGGGAGAAAAGTGAAGAATGGAGTCTGCTTTATTAGAAATCCTTCGTATCTAGCACAATTCTCATGAGAACATCATCACCAAGAAGGTTTAAACACCAAAGCTAGGACAGGCAGTAGCACACACCTTTGATCCCAGAGGCTGGCAGATCTCTGAGTTCAAGGCCAGACTGCCAGAGTAAGTTCCAGGACAGCCAGGGTTACACAGTAAAACCCTGTCTTCAGGGGCGGGGATGACAGGACACAAAAATAAAAACAAACAAAAAAACCATGTAGCTGGTGAGCTGGGCCGCCTTTAATCCCAGCACTTGGGAGGCAGAGGCAGGAGGATCTCAATGAGCTTGGTGTACATAGCGAATTCCATGACAACCAGGGTTACATAGAGACCCTTTCTCAAAAATTCAAAACAAAACAAAAACAACCAAATAAACAAAACAAATCTGGGGTCTGGGGAGATGAAGGCACTTGCTGCAAAATCTGGACCTGAGTTTGATTCCTAGGCCACACATGGTAAAAGGAAAGAACTGGCCTCCACATGTGTGCCATGGCACTCGGACCACCCCACACACAAATGTAAAACATTTGAGAACAAACTCAGATGAACCTTATGGCGCCTATTTGTAGACCCAGCACTTGGAAGTAGAGGTAGAAGGATCAGAAGTCACGGGATGTCAGCCTTGAGGACACAGTTTATCCAAGGTCAGCCTGGACTCAACCAGAAACAGGGGTGTGGAGATAATTCGGTAGTTTAAAGCACTTGCTGTGCAAGCACGAGGGCTTCAGTTCTAGACCTAGAACCCACTAAAAATATTATCGTAATCCTAGAAGAGGCAGACATACTGATCCCCGGAGCTGATGGCCATCCAACCTAGGCTACTTATGGATTCCTGGCCAATGAGACCCTGCAGGGTTGGGGATTGGGCTGTACCTGAGGAATGAGAGTCACAGGTCTCTACATGCAAATGCGAGCACACATACGCACACACACACACACACACACACACACACACACTTGCACACATAAATACATACACAAGAATATTAAATACTAAACGCATGGTGCCAGCATTTGGGTTTTGCCAGCCCTCAGAGCCACACTGAGAAACAAACACACATGTGCCGTATGCTGGCCACCCCTGGAGATGGAGCTCCCAACATGTGCCTTTGAAAGAAACGCAAGGACAAAAATAAGAGGGAGCTGGGGACAGTTCGAAGCTAAGGGGCTGCAGGGCTTTCCACGCTTCCCTGGCCACCAACGCAGAGCCTGGTCTGGAACAGGGCTAGAGAAAAGAGAATCCTCAGCTAGAACAAAGAGTGCCAGCTCCCAGGCGGGATCATACCAGCTCCCCTGGCAATATCTACAACCTCCCTAAGACCTGCAGGAAACGAAGGGGTCAGCAGGAACTCTTCTGCGCCACCGCCCCCTCCCCCGGCCAAAAAAAAAAAAACAGAGTTTGTCTCCTCTGCCTGATGTTTCTGTGAAGAGGTTTCATCACAGGCTGGGAAGTTACACCACCAAAGAGCAAATGCTACAGGAGATTCCATGTGGCATGCCAGGGGAACACAAGTTGGTTGCGAAGGAATTCTCACTGCTAGCCTGATATTAGGTCCCCGAGCAATGTCACAAGCTGCTCCTCTCCTTCTTTGATCAAAAAGCAGAACTAAAGGGGACATTTCCATGGCCTCACTGCAGGGCTGCCTGTAAACCCAAGGCTGGCCTCTGGTTCCTTGTGGAGGCTCCCCAAAACCCCACAGAGACAAGGCTGGGTGTCAGAGGAGCTGTCCTGGCAGTCTAGAGAGGAGGATCAAGGAGGATCTGAGGCCTCCTGTTCAAACAGGTCTTTGGGGGGAAAAATGTGTGCGGAGCCTCAGTCAGGTGCTGGAAGAAAGGGGATCAGGAAAGAAGAGCCTCAAGAGGATCCTGCCACACAACAGAAATGGGAAGCCTGGCCGGGGTGCTCGATGCTGCCTGCTTTACCAAAAGCCCCCAGAGCCCTCAGCCAAGTACTGAACAAGGGGGCGAAGAGCAAATAACTGTATTATTTAAGTGGACTGAGCAGAGGCAGGGAATTCCCACACACACACACTTGAGCCTGAAACACACAAACGCTGGGTGAAATCTCTTGTACTTGATTCTAACTTTTCTTGATGAGACACTTCAAACACACAAGGTAAAGGGAGGCTATTAATAAGCCTTCGCCACTCAGCTGCAACCGTTCCCAACTCATGGCCAATCTCGTTTCATCTCTTACCCCCACGCGCCTGTCCGCCTCCACTTTCCGCCCCCATCCAAGCACTGTGAGGCACATGCTGGGCATCCCAATGGTCCATTCACAGGAAGTTCAGAATGCACATCCTAAAGATAAGGGCTCAGGCGTGAGATCATGAGCACTTCTGAAAAACTGATGGAGGCTCCCGAGTACTGCCAAATACTCACACGGCTTTCGTTATTTTAAAGGAAATGGGATTAGAGAAACCCCAGGCACGGAGCAGCAGGTAACCTCATGGGGGCTGCTGCAAGAGCTGCAGGCTGGAGCTGTAAACCCCATCTCTGCCCATCCGTCAGGTCATGAACAGACTACAGGTGACACAGGCTGCGGAAGAGTCACTAATTTTGTGACTCAAGCATCTCTGGACCTCAGTTTCCCCATATAGGAGATGGAAGTAGCAACAGCACCATCCCATGGAGTAGACTGAAGAATCAAAGGCCATTTCCTTCCCCACAAAGTCCCCAGGACAGTGCCTCCTCATATGATCAGTTTGGTCAATAGGGTCTTACTGCGCATGTTTTACACACCAGGCATTGTCGGCAGGAGGAGGTGAGTGCAAATTATCACCCTGGCAACATAACAAACTTGGAATCCACTTGCTCTGCTTGGCTAAGAGGTGTAGATCCATCTTGCCCATTCTTAGGTCTCAGGCAGTTCATATATCTAGAAATGAACTCAGGCTGGACTACAGAAGGATTTCTGGTGCTTAGATAAAAGTCAGCATTCCTCAGGAACTTGTGAAACCGGTTCCCATCTGCCAAAAGTCATTTCCCTTACCTCTGGCAGAAGGAACATATGGCTACCTATAGCTTCTATCACTATATCAAAACCCATGCTGGCTTTTAGGCTCCCTAGTATCACAAAATACCTGTTATCCATTTCAAATCCAAGCTAATATCTGGCTCTTCCCTTCCCCCAGCTACTAGTTTTCCTTACAATCCATATGATTTATTCACTCAATACTCACTCTCTCTTCCCACCCAAACTCTCTAGCCTCCTGTAGTCCTGCTATTCTCCTCCCACTCTCCCCCACTTCTCTCTCTCTCTGCTCCATTCTATCTCTTGCTTGCTATCTTGTGAGCGCCACTAATCTTTCCCACTCTCCCAGCCCTGATATTCAGTCTCCTTTCTTTTTTCTCTGCTCTGGACTCTTCCCAAAAGCTATGCCTCTTGATATCCAACCTAGAGCATCTTTGACAGTAGACACGATGCCACAGCATCCCATACCCATCCAATGCTGTGTGAATGAGGTACTAAATATACTTGGCAATGCTTTGCTTGTCAAACAACCTGGAAAAGAAATGCTGTGTCTATGTCCTCCATTGGCCTTTGCCTCATGAAGAAGGCCTGCAATGAGGAGTATCAGTCTACAGTGATCTCTCTCTCTCTCTCTCTCTCTGGTTTTTGTTTTTTGTTTTTGTTTGATTTTTCGAGGCATGATTTCTTTCTCTGTGTAGCACTAGATGACCTGGAACTCACTCTTGTAGACCAGGCTTGCCTCAAACTCAGAGATCCACCTGCCTCTGCCTCCTAAGTGCTGGGATGGAAGGCGTGCGCCACCACCGCCCAGCTTCAGTGATCTCATTTGTAAAATGAGTTCAATAAAGTCAATGACGTCATTGGGCTGCTGGCGAGTTAATTGAGGACATGTGTGAAGCACTTAACCAAGCACTTAGCAGCAAGTCCGTGCTATGTGACTGTCAGCAACTAGAATTATTATTACTTTACAAACTTTAAGTAGTGTGAGCTTGGAGAAGAGAAATCCACCATTCTTTAGTGACAACTGTATTGCTTCTGCGGCGAGGTGGCTCATTTCCACCTCATGACTCCGCACTTGCTGTTCCCTCTGCCTGGAACTCCCCCAACGCCCCCAACTCCTGACACAGCTGGTGTACTTGCTCATTCAGACCTTAGCTCACATGACTTTCCCTCCTCAGCCTGGGAGGCCTTCCCTGATCATCTGAGCTACAGTAATCACTCCCCCTCCCCCATCCCTCTCCACCAGCCACTCCAGCCTTTTACCCTGTTATTTTCCCCAACATACTTAAAAACCATCTGAAAGTAGCAAGACCAGCTTTGTTTTTTAAGTTCTAATCAGGAAAAAAAAAATCCTGAAACTATCTGGTTTACTGTGTGTCTCCTCGGGTAGTCTAAGAGCAAGCATCTTATCTGAGCCAGGTGTGCTGACTCACGTCTGCTTCGCAGGACTGGGAGGCGAGAAGCAGGAAGACTAAGCATTCAAGGCCAGCCTGGGCTACACTGCAAGACTTGGTTTCAAAACGCAAACAAAAAAAACAGAACAGAACAGATTTTGTCTGTCTCATTCATTGTTGAATCCTCGGTGCCTAGAAGAAATCCTGGCACACGGAAGATGCCCAGTAAATTGGTCAACTTAATAAAATAGGAACGGTGACTCCTGGTCCAGGGCTAAGAGCAGCCCAGCAGGCCAGTCAGTATCTTGCAGACATTTCATTCAGTCTCCACCAACCACTGAGGGAGGGATGTCCACCGTAAACATTTCAGCTATGATGGAAAGCACTCAATGAACACATAGTAGTGGCCATATGGGGTCTGAACCCAGAGCTGTCACCTGTGCCCCTTTCTCTTGCTAATATGAGGAAGGGTACTCCCTACTGGTGCTCCACCACGAGTCCCCACCCCAACACCAGCTGCGGTGTGACCACTGCACTGGCTCAAATCTTCCTTTTCTGAGCATGTCTTCTCTTCATTCCAAGCAGCTAAGCCTCTCATCCTAGCGTCCAACATCTTCAAACTGGTTCCGGCTTTAGAAATTTTTCGAATCTCTCCCTAGCATTTCCAATGACTGGGGTAGCTCCTCCTCTGAGCCCTGCAACAAAGCCCTTGGAATGGCTTTGGATTTGAAAAACTGTAAAGCAGCAACAATGGACTCCATCCTAAAAGTCTGACACAAATTCCCTTTCCACAACTGCCCCATAAGGAAGGTACTGGTATCACTCTGATGCTCAGATCCGAAAATGGAAGCCCAGGAGAACAAATGCCTTACCCAAGGGATTCCAACTAATACAGAATAGTATCAGACTTTGAATCCAGGCTTTATGGCTCCAAACTTCACATTTTCAGACACTCCGCTATACTGTCTGAGTCTAAAGTAGTGTGATTGCTAAGGTAAAAGAATTCTTGGCCATAATGGCAATGTCCAGCAATCTAACAGCGGAATAGGGCAGGGTCTCTCCAGCTTTGAGAATGTGGGCACAGTCGTTAAATAAAGTCAGATCTGTATGTAAGAACTTGAAGAGATATGACCAAAAACCAAGTTACAAATATGTGTAACTTGAGCCAGGAAGGATGGCACACACTGTAATCCCAGTACTTGGAAGGTAGAGGCAGGAGGATCAGAAGTTCAAGGCCAGCCCATTACACAGCAAGTGTGAGGCAGCTATCTGAGCTATGTGAGCCAGCTATACGACCCTGCTGACACAAACGCGGTGGGGATTGGACGTCAAATATATATGGCTTGAGTCCTACTCCTCCTTTCTTAAGGAAGGGGTAGGGGAGGAGGAAGAAAAAAACAACTGACATAAGCACATATCGACAGATGTAAGTACACACGCGCGCGCGCGCACGCACACACACACACACACACACGCACACGCACAGAAGCATACAACCTAATCACCACAGCCATGGGCATCTCCCTTTTGTTCACTCTGGTAGCTCTGATCTGAGGCTACATACTTCCACTCACAGTGTAAATGTGTCGTCCTGTCGAGGGCAGGGGCACTGTGCAGTGGAAGGTGGGACGTCTGTTTTCCTTCTACACCGCACATTGCCTGGCATGTTACAACGAGGTCATCTGTCTCGAATGCTCTGGTCTTTGAGACGGGGCGTCTCACATAGCACAGGCTAGCCTTGGTCCTCCTGGCTGTCTCTACTGCTAAGCGCTGGCATTACAGGTGTGTGCCACCATGCTCAGTTTGTGTTGATTCAATCCCTGTTCCCCAACACACACACTAAGGCCATGACTAGAGCAATGCTGAAAAAAAAAAAGTATAGATTAGTCTGGTAGCTTCCCTCTCACTCTAACAGCTGAAAACAAAAACTAAAGAAAACGATGTTGTTTTATTAAAACGTAAGTACATTTAATTTAGCCTTTGCAAGTTATTAAGCCTAAGCTTAAAAAACACAGGCAAATATATTTTACAGCTGAAGAAGGCCCCAATCTCTGCACGCTCTACATTCCAGCTTTGATTTACCACCTAACAACTGCAACATCTGAAAACCGGGCTCACGGTAACTCTTAACCCATTCCACCCACAAGGTTTAAAAACTGTTTGCTGTTGTCACTACAAGGGAGACAGACCAGGGTCTTTCTCAGTCACTGCCTTACTTCTACAGATGAAAAATGCAAAAAGCAAGTAAACAAACAAAAAAACCCTCAAATATAACAGCCATCATAAATTCAATGAAGAGCAGTTTCCCATCCCCAAATGATATTGCAAGGGCAGGTTTCTGCTACAGATTAGACCTCGCAGAGACCCAGGAAGCTCCTTCCCAGCCTCTCCCCAGTGTGTGGTGTGTGCTGTGTGTGCTGCCTTCCCACAACGGATATTCTCATGCACTGACAGAGTGCAGTTTTTCAGAAAGAAATTATCAACTCGGTTTGTCTTTGGCAGGTTAAAAACCACAGAAATGAGTAGCCTGAAGCCCAGGCCTTCCTGACACATCTGTAGCCATCGCAGTCTGGCCAAATCCACACTGTCTTCTCTGGAGCACGTGAGTGCACATTCTACATATGTGTGCCTATCTATGTTCATTCTCAATGACTCAAAGAAACAACTCGTCCCAGAACTCGGGAGGCAGAGGCAGGTAGATCTCTGTGAGCTCGAGGCCAGCCTGTTCTACAAGAGTTAGTTCCAGGACAGGCTCCAAACTAAAGAGAAACCCTGTCTCAAAAAAAAAGAAGAAGAAGAAGAAAGAAAGAAACAACTGGACCTTGTCAGACAAGAATACCCCCATAGCTATGGTGATGCATACCTGTAATCCTCATACTTGGAGACAGAAGGGTTGGGAGTTCAAAGTTATCCTAAGCAACATAGTGAACTTAAGAGCAACCTGGGCTTCTAGAGACCCTGTCTCAAAACAAACAGAAAAGGCCACCACCTACAGAGGGGGCAGGGAAACCTTCAGCCTGGGCCCAGCGAAGTGAGCTTCTGTAACATGGCAGCTCCGTCCTTCTATCAGTCAACTGGATAAGGGGAGGCTGAGGAAGACAAGCAACTTCCGAGTTACTGCCTCGGGCAACTGGGTCAATGCTGGTCAGTCTGCCATGATGGCTGGTGACTATTGGATCAAAGAGGAGAAAGAGTTCAGATTGACATGCCCGAAAACATCCATCAGGGGACATTAAGGAAGCACCAGTGCGTGTGTACCATGCACAGAGCCCCGAATTCCATCCTCAGTACCTAATAATAATGATGATAAATACAGACCTGATGTGAATATACTGACTTGGAGGGGAGGAAGTGTGCAAGGAGTGCTGAGGACAGGTCAGCACAGTCATTTCTCAGGTCCTTAACCCACAGGATGCTCCACAATTGAACCCTTGCTGAGTAAACTTTAAGGATCAGGGGCACTAACCTTGCACTCTGCCCTACAGGTACAAACAGGATCAGAAAAGGCTCACTGCAGAAAAAGAGAGGTTCATTCGTCAAGTGCTCAGGCTCCGTGATAACCACAAAACAGCTCCTGGAGTCGGAACAATCCTGGCAGAGAAGTCCCATGACTACCATTTCACAGATGGGACACTGAGGCTGGGAGCAAACATGTGGGGGAACTCAGGGCTGTCATGTCACAGCCCACAGTTAGGCAGTCTCTGGGCCAGATGGAGAACATTGAAGGAGAACAATCACAATGCATTAGAGCTGCCACTCAGTGAGAGATGGCTCAGCCTAGTGTTCAGCAAATCCTCAGAACCTTACCAGGGCGATACTGCTATTGTCCCATTTTTTAAAATGAGGGACCTAAGTCTGCAGAAGGGAAAGCCAACTGGGCCAGTGTCGAGTCCAGCCCACTGGGAAGACCAATGCTACAGTCAGAGCCCTACTCAGAGAGGGTCTCCACGTTACCCGGGAACGCTGAACAAATGAAAGCATTCACAGACGGCTGTGTGCCGGCAGCTGTGCTGCATTTTACACAGCGAGTTCTCCTACATCTCCAAAACAGCTCTATGGGTGGCTTCCGTTGAAACCTGCAGTTTATATTTAGGCAGGGAAAGGGAAACTAAGGCACAGAGGGGCGAAGTTAGCTCCCCAAGGTCACACAGCCAGGCGGCGCGTGGCAAAACCTAAATTTGAACACAAGTCTCTCTGCTTCACAAGCAAAAGCTCTTATCAAAATCATCTCAGTTAACAGCAGCTCCTCTGCACTGAGTGTTAACTATGGACTCGGGTCTTTACATGCACATGGTCAACTAACTGGCATCCAATGCAATGTACAGTATCTTCACCTCATTTCTCCGGGAGCTAACAATAACGCAAAGCCGCAAGAAGTATGTTCAATGTGAAATGCCTTATTCACCAGATCTCAACCGCTCAAAAGAATTTCCAGCAAAAGGCATTCTCGCTTCCCGTTTTACCGAAGGCAGAAAAGGAGGTTCGGCGCGGTTTTCCCAGACAGCAGCTCCAGAGTGGCAGAGCTGGGACGTGCACCCACAGCTCCCGGACTCCAAGCTCTTCCCTACAGTGCCGGGTTGCACGTCTGGAAAGTTGAGCCATGTGGGCACGAGTCCCGCCGGGTTCGGAGGGCGTGAGTCCCGGCGCTGCCGCCCCCCACAGCCGATGCCCACACCCGGCCGTCCGCCTGGTCACCCGCCTGAGCTGACCCTCGGGGTCCGAGCAGCCACCAATTCCCCACCACCCTTACGCGAGACTGCTCCTGCATCCGGAGCCACGTACCTCGTCGTCCCGGCTGCACGCCCCGCGGGTTCGTCGACCGCGGCGTCCGGCACCGCGCGGCTCCCTAGAGACGCCGCCAGCTCCAGTGGCCCGAGTGACTTCCAGGCTGCCCACTTCCAAGCCGCTTCGCTCGAGGCCTCGTGGGAATTGTAGTTTCTCCCTGAGAAGCAGCGCGCTGAAGCGAGCCTGGCGCGCGGGGGCTGCCGGGAGTCGTAGGCGTACCGCCGCACCGCCTTCTGGGAGTCGTAGTCTACAGGACGCTTCGGTGCAGCTCCAGTCTCCCGAGGACTTCCGCAGCCCAGAGGGGCGTGAGGCAGGGGGGCGTGTCTTGTGCTTGCTCCTGCCCGCGAGCCTCGCTCTTCACCCTGCTCGACCGGTTTCTCCGTTCTCCCAGCCGCGTCCGCCTTCTCCCTCTGCTCGGGGAACCTTCGCTGTCCCTCTCCACAGGGCGGGAGTCTTACCCCGAGCCTGCGAGCCTGGGGAGGGGTGGGTAGACCGGAGCTGTGCGCTAGACCCCCCTCAGCGCCGGGCGGAGCGGGACGGAGGCGGCGCGCCCTCGCGCACGCGCGCTCCCCGGCGGACTCGGGCCTGGGTAGATGCGGAGGTGGGGTGGGGGCCGTCGGGTTGGGGGTCGAGGGAGGAGGACTTTCCTTCCACCCCCCTTTTGGAATGCGTGCGCGTGCCAGAGTGCACACGCGCTCGCTCTGGTCCCCCGGGTCAGTCCGCCAGGTGCGGGGCTGCGGGACTAACCGTTCTGTTGGTGGGGTCCTCCCTCCTCGTTTTCAGCGTTGCTTCCCCGGTCCCCTCTAGGTCTGTTCGTCTACACAGGAGCCCCCGGCTGCCGCCAAGCTCGCTGTCCCTTGTCGGGGAGTCCTGTCGCAGGTAACAGGCGTGGCTCCTGCCTGAAGGAGGCAGACACACCCACCCTCCCTCCCGCCCCTGCGGATTCCGTGGAGCCAGAACGTGGGGACACGGCTCCCTGTGTTCCTCTCTCCCTCCTAGGAGGCTCCAGACCTGTCCCCGAGGCAGAATCACGACCCGTAGAGGCTGCCTGGCAAGCCTTTTCTCTTCCATTCATTCAGTTCTGACACAGTCTGAGGGTAACTAGTGTTTGTTGAGTGCCTACAGCCTGGGAAATGTCCAGATTTAATCCACTTGCTGATAGAAGTGAAGATTCGACCTTAAAAACAAACATTAAAAAAAAATACCCAGCAAAACGATATTGCCGCTATCGCTCCATAAGGGTTTCTGAGGCAGTGGACTAGAATTGCACAGCCCTCTAAACCCCATGCACAGGCTTTCTGCTTCAGCCTATTTCCTGGGAAGTGTTCATTATGACATGATGGGAAGCACATATTTCTTACTGGGACAGAACAGAGGGATCATTCAGATGCCCATCCATTTAGCAAAAAATGTCTTAGACATCTAATCCAAGTCATTGTAATCTCCAGCGGTAACACCTACCAGAAATAGCTAATTTTTGAGACCGGGTTTTGCCGTGCAATTAGCGGGCCTGGAACTTTAGATGTAAACTAAGCTGGCCTTGAACTCACAAAGATTGCCTGCCTTTGCCTCCAGATGCTGGAATTAAAACCATTCACTATTGTATCCCACCAATTTTAATTTTTACATAAAACCGGGCTTGTAATCCTAGCACTCACAAGGCTGAGGGCAGGAGGGTGACTGCACAGTGAGTTCTGGGCCATCCTGGGCTACAGAGTTAGAATTTGGGGAGGGGACATAATCTTATATAAAACTCCAGTTAATGGTTGCTGGGGTAGAAACCTTTTCTTCAGTGGTATGGCCAATGATAAGTTGCTCATACCCATGTAAACCAACCATCAACCTTGCTCTTATGAGTAACTAAACCTGCATAAATAGATAAATAAAATAAATTTTACATGCAAAAATTAAGATGAATTTTAATAATGAGCCTTGATACATTAAAATGTTGATTTAAATGTTTGCTGTTTCAGTTTTACAATTTAAGTTAAGTAAAAATATGAGCCACTTAAAGTCATTTGTGGCATGGATTTTTTTTTTTTTTTGGTTTTTTGAGACAGGGTTTCTCTGTAGCTTTGGAGCCTGTCCTGGAACTAGCTCTTGTAGACCAGGCTGGCCTCGAACTCACAGAGATCTGCCTGCCTCTGCCTCCTGAGTGCTGGGATTAAAGGCGCCACCGTCGGGTTGGCATGGATTGTTTTAACAAAAGGTTGGAAACTGCCCAATTTTTTTTTTCTTGGTTTTTCTCTGTAGCTTTGGAGCCTGTCCTGGAACTAGCTCTTGTAGACCAGGCTGATCTCAAACACACAGAAATCTACCTGCCTCTGCCTCCCGAGTGCTGGGATTAAAGGCGTGCGCCACCACCGCCCGGCTGGCATGGATTGTTTTAACAAAAGGTTGGAAACTGCCCAATATTTGTTAACAAGCCAAATCCAGTGAGAGGGTCTAATTTCAGGACTTGGGGAGTGGAGGCAGGGACATCAGGAGTTCCTTGGCTATGCTGCAAGGCTGAGGCTAGCCTAGGCTACATGAGACCCACACACAGGGCCAATGCCCATTAATGGGAATCTGAGAAAATGATGGGTCATAGACCCTGCATCTGGCAACTGTTGGAAAATGAAGTATAGCTCCATATTATACGAATTAATCTCTAGACAGAGTAAGAATATATGTATACTGTATACAGCATGTATGTAGAAAATGTATATTATACCTGTGTATGTGCAGAACACCTTTAGAAGGATACAGACAGGACATAGCCAGGTGACCTTTGTGAGTAAGAAACAGGACAGGCAACCAAGTGTGAAACAATGACTTTTTGTTTATATGGCCCTTAGAATTCCAATCTATTTTTCCACATTCATCTTAAAAAGTTAATTGAAGACAAATAGCTAAGTCATAGTACCATCCTAAGAATTAAATAGAGGCTGGGAAGATGGCTCAGAGGTGAAGAGCACATACGTTTTTTTCAGAGGACTAGTTTCCTGCGCCCTTGTTTAGCGGTTCCCAACTGCCTGTAACTCAAATTCCAAGGCTCTGACACACCCTTTCCTGGCCTCCCCCGAGAGCACCTACATTTGTGTGCGCATGCCTCCACCGCTACACATTTGTGTGCGCATGCCTCCACCGCTACACATTTGTGTGCGCATGCCTCCACCGCTACACAGGCATGCACAAAACCTTTAATCCCAGCACTCAGGAGGCAGAGGCAGGCAAATCTCTGAGTTTGAGGCCAGCCTGGTCTACAGATCAATTTTCAGGACAGTCTCCAAAGCTACACAGAGAAACCCTGTCTCGAAAAACCAAAACCAAAACAAACAAAAAAATTAAAGCAGTATTAATAAATGCCTCTGTTTTAGTTACTACCGTTAGCTCCCACTGTTCAAAGTATACCAGTTTTTAATACTTAGTAGCCTTGTTAAATGCTGGGCACTTTTATTTCCAGGGATCTAAGCTAACTAACTCTTCCATTCCCTGGAAGCTAGCCCACTGTCTAAATGTGTGTGAAAGTTAAGTGCCTTCTAGCCCTTTGGATTTATCAACAGTCCAAGAGTTGTGCGCCAAGACCCTGTGGACAAACTTCAGTAATACCAAAGAACAAAGAAAGCTAAGGGGGCCTCTCTAGTCTTGCAGTCAACTATTTATTTAGGCCCTTCCGGTCCCAGTTGGACTTTCTGCACTCTTGTTTCCAAGTGTGAAACCTGCCTGGAAGGTAAGGCCTTTTAATTCATTCGGGTTCTATCTCAAAGTATGGAACACACATCACCCTCCTTTTGGGTGGTCACTTGTTATATCTATGCAAAGTACTTGGTAATCTTCCTTCCTAAAATTAAATCGCATGATAGCCAGCTCCTCAAGAGATTGAGGCAGGAGGACCATTTAAATCCAAAGTTCAAGACTAGCCTAAGCACAAATACTCAGATGCACATGAGTGAGCACACACACCACCAAAGACGCTATGGATATTACTAGTGGAATTTAAGTTTGAAACAAAGGCTGCAGAGAAATTTAATAACTCCAACTGTCCCGTTGTTAATTAGTTCTGTGACTACTTGTTGACGTCTCCTTTCCCTGCTAAACTGCAAAGTCAATGAAGCAAGAAGTGCTGTTGGACTCTAGGAACACAAAGCCAGAGAACCAGAGGGAGCCCAGAGGCGTGCAGTGTATTGGAGTACAGTGCCCCCTGCAGTCCGTTCTCTCAGGCCACCTGCTTTTCCTCAGACCCAAGAGAAAGGAAAAGAGCACAAATTTGAGTTTTTCCCCATAGACAAGAGGAAATAGCCCATCTTAGTCCCAAATACTCTGTCTCATAAATACCCTGACTACAGACTGAGTGCCACCAATAAATCAGATCATTTCTGAGCTAGCAAGTCATTTGTCAATACCATTGGAACCAATTCCTCCAGAACCCATTCCAGACTTGTCTTTAGGGACTAGCCCTGAGAGTAAGGATGGAGTTGGGAAGAGTTTAGGGCAGAGGTTTCCTCCGGGTCACCTGATGAATGAGTTCGAGGTAGGAGTGACAGAAAACATAAACTTAGAAGACTCCCTTGCCCTATGCCAACCCCAGCAGTGATTCCGCAAAAGGTCCTAACGGCGTTGTCACAGCCTGGCGAAAAGTGGAACACGATGGGTATATTCAGAACAATGGGAGCTAATGGCGAAGACTGCACATTTGCCACACATGACACCTCAGTGGTTCTGGGGACTGAAGGAAGACCCAGTGGGAGTACAGTGTAGGTGTGGGGCTGGCCCACAGGTTTGTTCACTGGTGTGCAGGATTGGAAGCAGATTGCACCGGCTCCTCCAAGGTGGCCAGAGGGGAATGGAATGGCAGACAGTGTAGAAGCATGGTGTAAACTTGAGAGCGCAGAGAGAACCGAGAGGCCAAGGCCCAACACCAGTCCCCAGTAACTACTCTTGAGTGGATTTTGGGGGCAAGAGCTTCCTTATTATGGGCTGGAAGAACCTCCTTATATGATATAGATAAATTCAGAACTGTAAATTAACTCTTAGTACTGATTGAGGCAGCACGACAGGATGGGGTAGGGTCACTCACATATCAGTCCTGGCTGGCCTGGGACTCTCTGTATAGCCCAGGATAGCCTAACACCCAGCCATTGTCCTGTTCTGCCTTAGCCTCCCAAGTACTGGAATTACAGGTAGCCTTGAACATGTCTCTCTTCTCACAGACCCCCACCCACTGGACATTTATGTTCTGCCTGCTGCTTCCTCTCAGATTCAGGCTATTCTCTGTGCAAATACAGGACCTAAGCTTAGCCATATTGGGAATTCTGGCTTTGCTTCAAAAGATCCAAGCCATTCTTACTGTTAACTCTAACAGCTTTCTAAACCAATGGTCCTCCACTTTAGCATGCAAGCGATCAGCTAGGGAGCCTGTTAAAAGCCAAGTTATCATTGGTCTTATATAGGAGTTTACAGTGTAGTAAGAGCTGGGGTTTGAGCCGAGAAAACGTGCCCTTCTTTCCTGCTCCCTCTCCTTTTCTTGGGGGAGGAGGCATTTGAGAGAGGGTCTTTCTACACAGCCCTACCTGTCCTCAGACTCACTATGTGGATTAGGTTGGCCTCGAACACACAGAGATCTGCCTGCCTCTGCCTCCAGAGTGCTGGGATTATAGGCCCGTGCCATTGCCTCAGGCTGAAGGGACTAGTACTGCTAAGCAATCTAACAAGTTCCAAAGCACTGCTTTGGGAATCATTTCTCTGAAGTGTTCCTTCACCTGGCAGTCACTCGGCCTTCATTGCCCTCTGCTGGCCAGACAATAAACTTGGCAGTCATGTTTACGGAGCAACTGAAAGTATGAAGAAGGGAAGGGGAAGAAAAGACCGCTGAAAGACAAGCAGAGGGAGGGAGGAGAGGGAACCGGGAATGGGAAGGAGGGGTTAAAGAGGAAAGACAGAATCCCAAGGCAGCCTAGAGCTGCTTGTGGTTGTCTGCTGCTTCAGGCTATACTTACAAGGGCTTTCTCGGGAGTTCAGTCTGATCTTTGTAACAGTCGGGCAAAGCAGGCAAGATTGGCATTTTTCCTATTTACAAATGAGGAAAAGCAGGCTAGGGTTGTTACTCCATGGCAGAGTATCCTCCTAGCATGCATGAAGCTCTGGGTTCCATCCATATCATTGCATAAACCGGGCATGGTGGTGCATGCTTATAATCCTAGCACTTAGTGTGAGCAGGAGGATCGGAAAGTGAAGACATCTTCTGCTATATAGGAAGTTCAAAGCCAGCCAAGGGTGAATGCAGCCATCATGAACCAAAGTAAAGCAAAACCCAAAACATGAGTCTACGGTTCTTGCCTTCTGGCTCCCAGCTTCTAGAAAAGTAACCCATGAACGCATCCCTCTTTTGGATACCCACAGGTGTGCAAGCAACGGTCCTGAGGAGGACCAGGGGAAAAGTCAAGTGATGCCTACCTCCAGACTCATTCCCACGTGGAATGAGTTTATAAACCTCGTGAATGAAGCCATTCAAAAAAGCAAGGTAAAGCATGTGTTTTTAGGACATCAACATATTATTGCTTAGCCTCTGTCTACCTTATAGTAATAGGCACTTCAAAAAGAGCCATATACAGGCCATGGAAACGAGGAAAGCAGGGCAAACCACTAAGACAGTTGTCACCACAACAGAAGGGGACACCAATTTTTCAATAACTCTACAGACAATGATAGTGGGACACACTGATAGTGGCATGTAAACATTTGGGGCATTGTCAAGGGTAGAGAATCTGAAAGGGAAGAGTGTCTTTGTCACTGTTCTGCTGTTGTGAAGAGATGACATAACCAAGGCAACTCTTATAAAAGGAAGCATTTAATCCAGAGCTTTCTTGTAGTTTTAGAGGGTGAGTCCATCTTCACCATGGTGGGGAGCATGGCGGCAGGCAGGCAGCCATGGTGCTGGAGCAGTAGCTGAGAGTTACATCCTGATCCATAGGCAGCAGGTAGAGAGAGACTGGGCCTGGCGTAAGCTGTTGAAGCACCTCCTCCAACAAGGACACGCCTCCTAATCCTTCCCAAACTGTTCAACTGGTAACCAAGCATTCAAATTATTGAGCATTTGGGGGCTAATCTCACTCAAACCACCACAAAGAGTAAGGCACCAGAGACAACATTTGTTAACTTCAGCTTTGCCATGGCCAGCTCTGTGCAAATGGGCCCCAAAGTGCATGGTTCATATCCATGTTCTGTCTCTGTGCAATATAACACACCATGTATGTGCTGTTCCTTGGCTAGATAAGGTGTTCAAAAAAGTATTTGTGCAGGTGGTTTTTGTTGTTGATTTTGTCTTTTTATTCTTCGAGACAGGGTTTCACTGTGTAGTCCTGGCTATCCTGGAACTCATTCTGTAGACCAGGCTGGCCTCAAATCCACAGAGATCTCTCTGTCTCTACCTCCCCAGTATTGAGATCAAAGGCATGTGTCACCACTTCCTGGCTTGTGAAAGTTTTTTTTAAAGATTTATTTTTATTGTATGTGTTATGTTTTGCCTGCATGTGTGCCCATGGAGGGCAGAAAAGGGCATTAGATTCCATAGAACTGGGGTTACAAGCCATTGTGAGTTACAGTGTGGGTGCTGGGAACTGGAGCTAGGCTCTTTGCGAGATCAAACAGTGCACTTAACTGTTGAGCCATCTCTCCAGCCCCTTATTTGTGTAGTTTTTATCTTTAATAATTCCAAGTTATATGGACTTTTGGGGTGTCCTGTTACATTGCATGTGGCTCTAGGGTCATATATTCTAGAGCCTGTCCAAGTGTGGTTCCATGTGTGTTGAGGGATTTCTGACATGCATGTAAAGGGCATCATCTGCTATGCACATGTGAATGTAACAGAAGTTAGGACAGGGGAAGGGGGTGTGCATTCTAGTTTGCTTTCGGTTGCTGGGATAAAACACTGACCAAAGGAGAGTTGGGAAGAATGGGTTATTTCATCTTACAGGGGCTCACCAATGGAAGCCAAGCTGGGGGGCTCAGGCTGGAAGCAGAAGCCTATGGAGGAGCACCCTGATTTGCCCAGTTAGTTTTTTCTTTTTTTTTTCTTTCTTTTCTTTTCTTTTTTTTTTTTTTTTTGGTTTTGGGTTTTCAAGACAGGGTTTCTCTGAAGCTTTGGGCCTGGCCTGGAACTAACTAGACCAGGCCAGGCTGGCCTCGAACTCACAGAGTCCGCCTGTCTCTGCCTCCCGAGTGCTTGGATTAAAGGCGTGCGCCACCACGGCCTGGCCCAGTGAGCTTTTTCACACAGCCTACCTGACTAGGAATGGTCTGCCCTCAGTGGGCTGGGCCCTAACAGATCAATTAGCAATCAAGAAAATAAATACCCTATGGACATGCCTGCAGGCAAATCTTGTAGAGGCAATCCTTCCAGTGAATATATCTTTCCAGGTGTGTCAAGTTGACAACCAAGATTAGCTAGCAGGGAAATGCTGCAATCTTGACTCTGTTTTTATTTTTTGTTTGTTTGTTTGTTTGTTTTTTTGAGTCAGGGTTTCCTGGCTGTCCTGGAACTGCTCTGTAGACCAGGCTGACCTCGAAATCATAGGGTTCGGCCTGCCTCTGCCTCCCAAATGCTGGGATTAAAGGCGTGCACCCAGCTCTATTTTTTTTCTTAATATATTAGTGCCTACACATCAGTTTATGCCATATCTCTCCCCAGAAACACCCAGCAGGATCAAAGAGTGATGCAATTGTGCTGAGTGACCGCTCCCAGGTACTGTTCAAAGAATCTCGCTATCCTCAGACAATGCCGCTCATATGCCATTACTTCTTTGAAGCCCACTTCTTTGCCTCCCTCTCCTGGATAATGTCCTACACAAAAGAAACACTGGTAAGACAACCTTCCTCCCTGCTCAGCTCCACCAAGGGCCATGCCCTTGTCGTTGTCTACTGGAAAAGGAAGATCCACCCCTTGAATGAATAGTATCCAGGTTCAGGATCCCCCTTCATGCTTTGTCTGTTCATAGTCCTCACCTGGTGTAGACATCATGATTTCCCTAAAGTAAGTTGAGGTTAGTGAAAGGATTCAAGGCTCCCTGCCTCTGTCCTCTTTCCAACTCCCTAGAAGGTAAAAGTTATTCTAGTCTTCTGATACCTCCTTGGCAAAGCAAACCAACAGGGAAACCTGATGTGATGCCACACACCTGTCCTCCCAGTCCTCTTCCTTTCCTGTCAGGAGGGTTGTGAGATCAAGGTCAGCCTGGGCTACAAAGCAAGACCCTGTCAAAAATAAACAAATAAATAGAAAGAGGAGGAAGTAGTCAGCCTGGTCCTTACAGTGAATTCTAAGTCAGCCAGGGCCACATAGAAAGGCCCTGTCAAGAAGAAGAAGAAAGAACCCAGGCAGTGGAGGCACATGCCTTTAATCCCAGCACTCAGGAGACAGAGGCAGAAGCAGGCAGATCTCTGTGAGTTCAAGGCCTACAGAGTGAGTTCCAGGACAGCCAGGGCTACACAGAGAGACCCTGTCTTGAAAAACCAAGATAAAAAAAAAGAAGGAAGGAAAGAAAGAAGGAAGGAATGAAGGAAGGGCAGAGGAGGAGGGGAGGAAGAAAAGAGGACAGCTTAGCTGAAGTTGGCTCTTTTCTCTTTTTTGTCTCACAGGCTGTAGTATGGATGAAGAGCAAGACTGATGATATGGTTGAAAAGAGAACATTCCCAATGATGGAGAGACTGCCACCCATCCAGTCAATAGTCCACACAGGTTCCTTTCATCTCATCGTGACCTACTCTGGTGACATGATTCTGAGGCTCTTTGGCGACCATTTTAGGGCATTTAAGCCCCTGTGTGCAGTGCCCTGCCGCTTTGATATCAGCTGTCTCTGTTTTGATCCAGAATCAAAGATGCTTCTGTCTGGCATTGTTGGGGGAGTGGTCACCTGGGCCATTGAACAAAGTGGCAGGGGCCTCGAAATGATACAGATGTTTCCTGTACCTGGTGATGAGCTGGTCCAGAATATCGTTCTGAACGGCCCCAATGGCTGCCTCATTGCCCTGTGTGAAACTATGCTAAGAGTGCTTGATCGCCAGGGCTACGGTCACCTGGGAGAGGTGCAGAGATTCACGACCACTAACAGTGGCTCCCCCATCACCTGCTGTCTCACTAGTCTTGATATGGACCTTATCTATGCTGGGAACAAGGCTGGGGAAATCCATGTGTGGAACCTGGGTAAGAGTGTGCCCCTCCACAGCTTCAGAGCCCATTCCTCATCAGTGGTCTGTATACAGAACAGGACAGAGGCCCACACCCTATTGACAGCTGGCAAGGAAGGTGTCATCAAGGAGTGGAATCTTACTTCAGGGAACCTGCTCCGGCGACTTGAACTTGGCGAGACGCTCTACCGCCTTGAGTTTATCGACAACATGACTTTCTTCTGCCAGACGACTCATCACTTTACCTTGCGCCGTCTACCCTGCTTCTACAGCCTCTTCACCGTCTGTGGCTCAGCTCCCCAGCAGTTGCGGCGCATCCACTATAAGAACAACTGCTTCCGGATCCTGTGCATGACAGAAGATGGACTGTTGCGCTTTGTGTCTCCTGTAACAGGGGAGCTTTTGGTTATCACCTGGCCTTTCTCCATCCTCGACCGGGCTGTGGATTGGGCCTATGATCCAGGTAGAGAGGAGCTCATAGTGGCAACGGGTACCACAGAGGTGCTGGTGTTTGACACAAGCCGCAGCCCTTGCCCAGTCAAGTATCTTCTGTGCACCTCACCAGATGTTCAGGACTTTGTCCAGTGCCTGGCTTATGGGAATTTCCACCTGGGGCAGGGGGTAGAAGGACTGATATTCTCTGGGCATCAGAGCGGTACGATAAGAGTGCTTTCGCAGCACAGCTGTGCCAGAATCGAGAAAGTCATGCACTTTGGGGCTGTCCTGGCTCTGTCAGCACTCTATGGCGGGATTTTGAGTAGCCAAGAAAACTCTCTGCTTTGTTCCTATGGGATAGATGACTACATACAACTGTCAGAAGCTGTGCTGGTTGGGACCAGATTGCAACTGCGGACCCTGGCTAGCATTCTCAGCAGCTGCCACCTAAAGCACCTGGTCCTCTTACCAAAGGCTGTGGGTGCCATTACAGACACCAACTCCCTACGGCTCTGGAAGTTCCACGATTTTCTGTCCTTTGGGTCAAAGCAAGGTACCCGATTCATAGAGACATTGCCTCTGCACCAGTGCACCGTTACCTCCTTTGACGTCTGCTTGCCCTTGAGTCTTTTTGTCACAGGCGGTTCTGATGGCTCTGTCCGCATCTGGGACTTCCATGGTAGACTTATAGCCATGCTGGACTCAGCGCTGCACTTTGGCCCACTCTGCTTTGCAAATGACCGGGCTGACCTGCTCGTGACTTTCAACCAGAGTATTTATCTGGTGTCCTGCTTAGAATTGCTCCCCATACCCACGCTCTCTCGTCTTGCCCTTCTGAGCATAACAGATGACTTGGTAGAACCCCCAAAGCCTTTCGCACCAAGCTTCTTCTTCTCCTTTGAGACCATATTTGTGCCTAAGTATAGCTACCAACACCAACGGAAGCAGGCCCTTGAAGGCCTGGCGAGCCTTGTCAATAAGCGAGCCATTGCCTTTGACCATAAAGTACCGCACGTCATAGAAGATGATGATGGGAGCACTGTGTTACTGAGTGCTCCCCGGCATGATTCTCTGGAGGGAATCGCCTTGGATAAGAAGAGCAAGACACCCCAAACTCATTACGTGGCTCCTCCCCAGTTATACATGACTGCCTGGGATGGACTCAACCCTTACCAGATCCTACAGTGCTACTTCTGTCACGAGAAGAAATGGCTCCTCGCTCCCGACTGCTACATCCCCAACTCGGTGGTACGTGCCCGTCTTTGGCCAGAGGGCAGCCCCATTTTCCTACAGTGCAGCCTGCACTCGCCCCAGCGGGATCTGGACTGGGAAAAGTATCAACCATTCTTCTTCTGGCACAGCAAGATAAGAGCTATGAGTGACACAGGGCATGTTCCAGAGAAAGAGGATGAATGTTTCCTAGAAACGAGATTAACTAAGGATGTCACTTACAGCGTCCTTACAGATGCAGCAAACCGCAGCTGGCTGGGAAAAAAGATGAGCAAAGTAGCCATCAGTAGCCTGATCGAAGCAATCCTCAACATCATGACCCATGCCAGCCCGCTGAAGTACCAATGCTGTATTGGTGCATTTGGACAAATCTTCGCCTCTTACCAGGTGACCCCAGCCCTGCGCTCTGAGACAGCACACCGTCTGCTGGATGACACGACCCATTCCAACCCACTCATCCGAGAACTAGCCTGGGAAGGGCTAAAGCGTCTTGGGATGATCACTCATCTCTTCGCTTTGCCTCTGGCCCAGGGATTAATGGACAAAGACCAGAGAGTGAGGAATAAAGCCATGGCCCTAATGCCTGAGACTGGAATCCATTCAAAGAGCTCACTCTTAACCCTCATCCAGAAACGAGATATTTTCCGGGAGTTGCAGTGAGCTGCTTTTGTTACCTCGATAATTTACCACCATCTTCTTTTCCCCGCTCCAACCCTTTTCTATCCCTGGTCATTATCACTCCCAGTGGATCTTACTTCTCTTTCATGGCCCATTTTGATTCCTAGACTATTTCTGATGGCCTCAGCAGCTCTGCTCTTGTTTCTCTGTGTCTTTCTGGAAGTCCCAGCTTCCATCTTGTCCTCTCTTTCTGCAGCTTCCCCGTACAGGGCACCCCTGGCATTGCTCTCTTGGCTCCCTAGACATTTTCTTTCCTCATTTTGCTTTCTGTATCATGCGCTGTCTTTCTCTGCCCCTCTGTCAAACCCTTGTTTGCTCTCTTCTCTTCCTGTTCCCCACTAGTGCCCGATTCAACACAGTCTGTTCTCTCTTTGACTTTCATAGGCAAGAGCTGATTGGGGAGGAGTCCCTGGACCATCTTCTGGGAATGCGGCCCACAGACATTCAAATCCTCATTACTCAAATAGATCAGCGATTAAATGAGAATCTGACACTGTCCAAAGGAGATAAAAAGGCTGAGTTTTCTTTAGAACTCCCATATTCTGTACCTAGTAAGGCCCTTTCCTTGCTACTTCTCCCAGTTCCTGAAGAACCTGAGGTCAAGTCCAGCAAAAGCCAAAGACGGGTCCGAATAGCTGGTAAAAAGCATGGTATGTATGAGGGTCCCTAAGAGAAAGGCTAGTTAGGACTAGAGAGGGTCCTAATACATTAGGTAGGTAGACAAATGGAGAGACTGAGCCAGAAGAGAGAGTTCTCCTAGGAAAGATCTACACAGATTCTGGAAGACCTTGGATAAGAAGGCACAACCTGGGAACACACCTACCAAGGAGAATGCCTATTTTTCTTTTCTTTTCTTTTTTTTTTTTTTTGGAGACAGGGTTTCTCTGTAGCTTTGGAGCCTGTCCTGGAACTAGCTCTTGTAGACCAGGCTGGCCTCGAACTCACAGAGATCCGCCTGCCTCTGCCTCCCGAGTACTGGGATTAAAGGTGTGCACCACCACCACCTGGCTGAGAATGCCTTTTTAAAAGACAGGCCCCACCCAGCCTTCTTTAGCAGTGTTTCATTTACCCATCATGCTTTTCTCACTTACGTGTCTTGAATTTTCCTGCAGTCCGGAAATTGTTGCGACGTCTCAGGAAAGCAAAAGAAGCAGCTAAACAGAAAAAACTAGAGGAGGTGAGTGACCAGGGAGAAGCTGAAATGGTCGAGGCCCTCACAGCCTATTCCAGGTCTTCAGCAGACCTGTTGAAGAGCCCCAGAGACATTGAAACGTCAGAGAAAGACATCTTAAAGGATCACATTTCTGTGGCCATGAAATTGAGGAAAAAGCTGAAAATTGCAGATAAGAAAGAAAAGAAAGCTCAAAAACCCAGCAAGCACAAGAAGATGAAAGAAGAATTGGAAGTTCAAGTTGTGGGTGAGGAAATCTTACCTCCGGTTGTGGAACCGCCGCCACTGAGGAGAAGGCTGAAAACTTCCGGGAGGGGCATCTCGGGGATGCCTGGTAGGGTTCTCAGTGCAGATACGCCATGGCGGGATGATCTCTGTCGGCTCATGAACCTGAGGATAGCTGGTTCCCAAACTCAGATGGTGGAGGACCTAGGCACTGAGCTGCTGGCCACTGCTAAGGAGGTCCTGACAGATAAGCATCCGAGCTGGGAACTCTTTATGGAGATCTGCCCGCTGGAGAAGGGAGAAGGGAGAGGTGTGGCTGAGGATGGTAGGTGGCAAGTAGACCAGCAAGAGGAAAAAGCAGATTTTGTTCATGAAGAGGTAATTCGAGAGGATATGGCAATCGTGGCTGAGGAAGAGATGCCAGAGGCAGGAGAAGAAACACTAGAAAAAGAACAGGAAGCAAAGGAGGTGGAGGGAGTGATTCATAAAAAGGGCAAGAAAAGAGAAGTTGCTTTCTTAGAACCGGGTGAGGCGGTCAAAGGAAAAGGAAAGCCCAAAAAGGAGGGGAAGAAAGCTAAGAAGATGGCTAAACAGGAGAAAATGAAAGAAGTTCAAAAAGAGAAGACAGTCTCCACAGAGGAGTTGGCTGTGACTCCAGAACTGGAGGGTGTGGCTGAAGTAGAAGAGGAAGTGATTGAATTAGAAGAAAAAGCAGAGGTGGAAGAGAGAAAGTTGTCTTGGATGGAGTGGAAGAAGTCTTGGGATGAGTGGCACACAGCCCAGAGTCAAAGGACAATACCTTGGGAAGAATGGAAGAAGGAATGGGACAGGAAGCATTTTGAAGAAGAGGAGCAACTCCAGGCTGAAGGAGAGCTACTGCCCAGTGAGGAAGTAGAGAAAGAGGAGAAGAAGAGACTGAAATGGGATGGATGGAAACAGATCTGGGAAAATACCATAGCAAAGGCCAAAAGTGAGACAGAATTGGATATGGGGGAAATACTGTCTGAAGAACCCGAGGAAGAGTCTGAGGAGGGGGAGGAGGAGGAGAAGGAAGAGGAACAAGAGCAGAAACAGATCCAAGAGGCACAGAGAGAGGCCAAGGCCCAGTGGAAACAAGCCCAAACCGAGAAACAAAGAGCCAAAGAGCAGAGGTTGCTAGCAAAAGAAGAGGAGAAACTTGCACAGGAAGAGAAAAGGCTGGCCCAGGAAGAGAGAAAACTGGCCCAGGAATATGTGAAAAGGGGCACTGCGGATGGGAAACTGGCCCAAATCGAGGTGACCCTTGGTGAGAAGGAGGACCTTCTGGCCCAAGAGGAGGAACTTCTAAGTCAACAAGCAGAGCAACTGGCCCATAAAAAAAAGAAACTGGCCAGAAAGATGGAGAAACTGGCTCGTGAAGAAGAAAAACTTGCAAAGAAAACAGTGAAAGTGGCTGAGGTAAATGCAGTGTTGGCCCAGAAAATGGAAACCATGACCCAAAAGGAAGTGAATCTGGAATGGCAAGAAAAGGAGCTGAAAGAGGAAGTGAAGAACCTGGAACGGGACACAAGGGAGCTAGCTTGGAAAGAGGATGAGCTGAACGAGGAAGAAGAAAAACTGACTGAGAAAAGGGAGAAGCTGGCGAAGGAGGAGAAGATGCTGGCCTGGCACGAGGAGAATCTGTCCCTGGAAGAGAAAATGCTGGCCCAGGAGAATGAACTGCTGATGGAGGAAGAGCAAAAACTGGCCCAGAAGGAAGACAGAACACCCGAAGAGAAGAGACTTCTGGAGAAGAAGGAGAAACTAAGGGAGAAGAAAAAGAAGCTGGCCCAGGAGAAGGAGAGACTGGCCCAGAAAAAGAAGGAACTGGGAGAAAAGAAGAACAGACTGGCCCAGGCAGAAGTAGCTGTGGCCCAGGAGAAGCACGTGCTGTCTCTGGAAAAGGAGAGACTGGCTGAGAGGGAAACAGCTCTCCGTGAGAATGAAGAAAAACTCCTCAAGGGGAAAGAACAGTTACAGGACGTAAAGCAAAAACTGAAGATGAACAGGGAGAAACTGGTTCATGTCGCCAAGAAGCTGATGGAGGAGAAACAGATCCTCCTGGGAAAGAGAGCAAAGCTGCTTGAAGCAGGGAAGAAACTGGAGGAGGCAGATATGATTCTGGCAGAAAAACAGGGGAAACTGGCCCAGGAAAAAATAAAGTTAGCTGATGACGTGATGAAAATAATCCAGAAAAGCAAATTCTTCAGAGAGGAGACTGAGATTGCGGGAGAAGAAATGGCGTTGACAGAGGAAATGAAGAAGGTGGCTGAGGAGAAGATGAGGCTGGCAGAGGAGTCTGAGCTGCTCTCCAGGAGAGGCACTGAAGAGGAAATCTTGAGGCGAAGAAGGCTGACTGAGCATGAAATAAAACTAATGCAGAAGAGAGTGTCATTGGAGGAGAAGATTCTGGCCTATGAGGACAGGCTGCTGGCGACAGAGGAGAAGAATGCCGCCAGGGTGCGACTGGAGCTTACCAGAGGACAGCGGATACAAGCCCATGAAGAAAGGAAGTTAGCCAAAGCAACAAGGAGAATGGGGAGAATGGGAAAAGAGACTGGTGTCTCCAGTGAGATAGCTCAAACAAGAAAATCTTTAAAGGCACTTCAAAAACTCGTCAGCAAAGAAAGGAAAATGACCCAAAAAGAGACAAAGATGACAAAGATAAAACGGACACTGGTTGTGAAGGAGGCCAGGGTAAGTAAGGAGGAGGACAGACTTGATGTGAAGGAGTTGGATGCTATTGAAGAACAGCCGGAAGTCATCGAGGATGAGAAGAAACTGGCTATGATGCAGAGACGTCTGGCCAGGGAAATGAGAAGATTGAAAAGCCAAGAGCAAAGAGTGGCCGAAGAAGAAAGTGAACTTGCCTGGGATCAGATGGAGTTCGTAGAGGAGGATGAAGACCTCGAGGCAGAGGAGGAAGCTCCGGTCTTCAGAAAATCATGGAGAAGGAGACATGCCCTGGAGGGACTTCTTCCTGGAACGAAAAAGTTTTATGATCTGTTAGAACAGATAGAATGTAAAGAGAGCTTTTCCAAGGACATGGAAAACCTCTTACATGAGGTAGAGGCAGAGCCAGAGAGTTTGTCTGACGAAGAAAGGGAGGAGGAGGAAGAATGGAAGGAAGAGGAAGAAGAAGAGGAAGAAGAGGAAATGGAGAAGAAAGATGAGGAGATGGAGGAGGAAGAGAAGGATATGGAGGAGGCGGAAGAGAAGGAAATGGAGGAGGCGGAAGAGAAGGATATGGAGGAGGAGGAAGAGAAGGAAATGGAGGAGGCGGAAGAGAAGGATATGGAGGAGGAGGAAGAGAAGGA
>PVIU01006322.1:0-46874 GCA_004026605.1 Ondatra zibethicus
CTAGAGGAGTGGTCCTGGGATGGGTTGGGCAGCTAGGCATACCTTAAGGAAGAAACTAAGTGATAAGATGTGTCTGTTGCACTGTTTATATTAAATATAATGCTTCGGAAGGAAGGAGCTTGGGAGCAGTGAAAGATGGCAGTTTGTTCTAATACTATGGAGAATGGGAAGAGAGAGGGCAGTGAACACCTAGAACAAGCCCAGAGAGACAGACAAGTATAGGCAGGCCTCTTCCGAGGTAAAGCTATACCAGTGAGGACTTGTGCCTTTCTGCTCCCTTGGTTAGCCTTCTAAGACATAAGCTGCTTTCTGATTTAACAGTTGGTATGAAAATAAATGTAGGCACCACAATCAGTCAGAAAGGGCGAGTGTCCAGGTGCACTGACTTGCAGGAGTGCTGCTTTTCATTTGGGCCATTTTTAAGGACTCCCAATTTGAGAAAAACAGTAAAGAAAATTGGAAAAGAGAAGTGAGACCAAAGATGCTAATTAGACAGAATGGGCTGAGTGTAAAGTATAATATGCAAATTAGACAGCTCTCCTGGGACAAAAGTGTGGCAGTACATCTAAATATAAAACAACGTTAACTTAAACACTGTCACTAAAAGTATTCTCTCCTGAAACTTCTTTGCCAATAGCCAGTGGGCTTCCCATCTTTGCTCCTACCTATCCTGTACTAGAGCGTCCACTGGGAGGAAGGGGTAGGCACATGTCCTCTTGGTCCTCCATGGCTCTTTCCCATTCTCTCAGAAAACTCAGGCCATCTGAACCCCACTTCTTTCTTGTGTTAATCCACAGTCTGGCTGGCACCACCTATCATTTCTGATAGTTTTAGTGCTGTGTTCACTGTCATCTTTGTTGCTACTACTGGTTCACCTCATAGCTGGGTTTGATGGCTCATGTCTGTAATCCTAGCATTTGGGAGGTAGAAGCAAGAGGGTTAGAAATTTAAGGTTAGCCTCAACTAGGTAGTAAGTATGGGACCAACCTGGGATAAAGGAGAGCCTGTCTCAAAAACAAAGCAAACAAAACCAACCAACCAAAACAAAACAAAACAAAAACAAACCCAAAACAACAAACAAACAAATGCAGTGGGAGCTCCTTCTGTTCCTTCAGCCAATAGCCTTTAAGATAACAGCCTACTTGGGTGTGGTCTCTTATACTATAAATGTAGCTGTAAAGCCTGTGGTCACTCTCTTGCTTCTGGCTCTCACTTCTGGCTGCTAGACTCTGTTCCTGTTTCCCATTCGTGCAGAGGACTGAGATCTAGGACAGTGATCTGTAAGTCTCCACTAAATAAATAACCCTTTATTATACATAATTCTGAACTAGTGTGGGATATTTTGTATCTTCTGCCATCATCTGGCAACCGAACATGGGGACCAGTCCACACTTTTTGGGATCTGTCTGCCAGCTGTGTGGCGCATTGGGCACTGACTCTACTGCCCGCGGCTTTAACCGGCCCTTAGACACAGCAGGCTGCTGCTCAGTGCTCCCAGCTTGCGACCCACACGCCAGCCCACACACTGCTCACTACAACGAACACACCTTGTCCTTATGCAGCACAGCAGCTTTAAATGCATGGGACAGGATTCAGGAACCAAGAAAGAGGACTGAGTCATATATTAGGGCTAAACAGGGCCAGAGAGAACCTTATACTGACTTCTTACAAAGATTAACTAAGTCTATACAATTAGGAGTGACAGACCCTGAAGCTAGATGTGTACTGGTTGAATCCTTGACTTTTGAAAATGACAACTTAGAATGTAAGAAGATCCTTGAGCCTTTAAAGGTCAGATCAGCACCCATAGATGAATGGAGCTTGCATACAATGAATGTTAAAACATTTTACTATAGTACTGAAGCTTGGGTAGGAGAAGTGATTTCCAGTGGTATGAGGAGACACCAAAATGCCAAATGTTTTATAATTGTGGAAGAATAGGACATCTAAGAAGGGACTGTAGACAAGGAATTCCTAGGAATAATGTCTCCTCTAGGAATGGCAAGAATAGGAGGACCCAGCATTCTGGTATATGTAGGAGGTGTGGCAAAGGCTGACATTGAACTAATGAATGTAGATAGACAAGAGACAGACAAGGCAACCCAATATCACCGGGAAACTCCTTGGGGGGCCTCTCGCAGGCCCCAATGTCACACAAGGCCCAGTCATTCCCAGGGACTGTGGAGAACATGTCTCACCAGGAAAATGAAACAATCCAGGGCCTACTGTAAAAAACCATACCATTCTGGATGATAGAATAGGCTTGGAGGATGAGTCAAAAACTCCAGTAGGAAATAGAAAACATATATTTTGGCAGGCTTCTATAAATGATCAAAGACCAAAGCTAAGAGTGTGTATAAATGACATTGTAATTGAGGGATTACTAGACAGAGGTACAGATGTGACTATCATTACTCCAGAATCTTGGCATTCAAATTGGCCTCTTCAAAAAGCAGATATTCAATTCCTAGGAATTGGAGCACTATCTCAAGTAAAACAAAGCATGAGGTGGGTTAAATGCATAGGGCCAGAAGGACAGAAAGGAAGGCTGAAGCCATATGTAGCTAATATTGCAGTGAATTTATGGGGCTGTGACCTATTGCAGCAATGGAATACCCACTTAACATTCCTGCAGTCCCCAAAACTCATGTTTCTGGGAAGGATATTATGAAGTATTATTAAAAAAATCACCAGCCATTCAGGATGTACAAGAATACAAATCAACTAGCAAACCTTCAGAGGTACTAACAGCCTTGCCTTTAAACTCATATGGCTTAAACAATGGCCTTTAACGGAAGACAAACTGCAGGCTTTAGAATAGCTGGTACAAGAGCAATTAGATGCTCACCATATTGAAGAATCAACCAGCCCTCGGAATTCTCCTGTATTTGTTGTTCAAAAGAAATCTGGAAGATGGAGAATGGTGACATATCTAAGAACTATCAACAAGGTAATTCAACCTATGGGCCCTCTACAGTCTGGAATTCCTCTGCCTTCTCTATTACCAAAAGGATGGCCTCTTATAGTTATTGACTTAAAATATTGTTTCTTCACTGTACCTTTACAAGAAAAGGAGAAAAATTTGCTTTCATAGTACCTACTTATAATAATTTTCAGCCTATTAAGAGATACCAGTGGACCGTCCTTCCAGGAGAATACTCAATAGCCCCACCCTGTGCCAATACTTTGTAAATCAGCCATTGAAAATAATTTGCAAGCAATTTCCTAAGTCTATAATTTTCCATTACATGGATGACATTTTGTTATCTGACTCAAATGCAGATACTTTAGAAAGAATGTTTAAAGAAGTAAAAAAAGTTTTGCCTAAATGGGGATTACAAATTGCTCCTGAAAAAATACAAAGAGGAGATTCTGTCAATTACCTAGGTTAAAAAATAGGTTTACAGAAAATTAGAACACAAAAGGCACAAATTAAGAGAGACCAAATGTGGACTCTTAATGACTTTCAAAGATTGTTAGGAGATATTTCCAGTCTATGACTGGCTGTTGGGATAACACCTGACCTAATCGTTCATTTAAACAAAATCTTAGATGGTGACAAAGACTTAAATAGTTCCAGAGAATTAACAGCTAACACAGAAAAAGAATTGATGATCGTTGAAGGGAAATTACAAGAGGCACATGTAAATAGAGTAAATCCAAATCTTAATTGTATTCTAGTCATATTGCCTTCCAGAATTTCCCCTACAGGAATTTTAATGCAGAGGGAAGATATTATCTTAGAATGGATCTTTTTATCACATAAACCAAGTAAAAAATTAAAAACTTATGTGGAAAAAGTCTCTGAATTAATTATAAAAAGAAAATTGAGACTTTGTCAACGAGCAGATATAGACCCAGCAAGATTATAGTTCCTTTTACTGCTGTTGAAATTAAAAATTATGGGAAGACAATGAACCATGGTAAAGAGCTTGTGCTAATTTTTTGAGAGAAATTAATAGCAAATTATCCCAAAAGTCATAGAATTAACCTTATAAAGAGAACTACTTGGATTCTTCCCCAAATTGTATGTGATGCACCAATAACTAGAGCCCGTACATTTTATACAGATGTAAATAAATCAGGAAAGGCAGGTTACAAATCAGAAGAATTAAGTAAGGTGGAACAAAGCCCTTACAACTTTGTTCAAAAGGCAGAATTATATGCTATTCTCATGGTACTACAGTATTTTAAAGAACCTCTCAATATAGTTACTGTTTCGCAATATGCAGAAAGAGTTGTCTTACATATTGAAACTGCTGAATTTATACCAGATGATACAGAATTGACTTCATTATTCATATAGGTTCAATATATAATCAGGAATAGGCTTTGTCCCACATATATAACACACAACTGATCCCATATGGGTCTGCCAGGTCCTCTAGCATAAGGTAATGTAGAAATTGATCAATTATTGATTGGAAGTGTACTGAAGGCCTCAGAATTTCATAAGAAACATCATATCAATAGCAAAGGTTTAAAGAGTTTTCTATTACATGGCAACAAGCTATGGCGATTATAAAGTGATATCCTACTTGCTCTTTCTATAATCAAATACCATTACCAGCAGGGAGTAACCCAAAGGGTACTCAAAGGAATGAAATCTGGCACATGGATGTGTTCCACTTTACAGAATCTGGAAAATTAAAGTACATACACCACACCATAGACACATATTCAGGTTTTCAATGGGCAACTGCCTTGAGCTCAGAAAAGGTCGATTCAGTAATCACACATTTATTAGAAGTTATGGCCATCATGAATATACCTGCACAAATAAAGACAGACAATGGTCCAGCACATGTGTCTAAGAAAATGAAACAGTTTTTTGCTTATTATAATATAAAGCATATTACAGGTATACCAAACAATCCTACAGGTCAGGCAGTTAAAGAGAGATCAAATCGAACAATAATGTATATGCTAAACAAACAGGAAGGGATGGAAAATACCCCCAGAAATAGATTGCTTAATGCTTTATTAATCTTGAATTTTCTTAATGCTAATGAGAAAGGAACAACAGCAGCAGAGAGACATTGAATAATAGAAAAAACTTTTTTTTTTGGTTTTTTGAGACAGGGTTTCTCTGTGGCTTTGGAGCCTGTCCTGGAACTAGCTCTGTAGACCAGGCTGGCCTCGAGCTCACAGAGATCTGCCTGCCTCTGCCTCCCGAGTGCTAGGATAAAAAGCATGCTCCACCACCGCCTGGCTAAAACTTCTGAATTAAATTAGCCAGTATATTTCAAGGATGTGCCGACCTCACAATGGAAACCAGGAGATGAGCTACATTGGGGAAGGGGATTCCCTCTTGGTTCCACAGGAGAAGAAAAGCTATGGACACCATCAAAATTGATAAAGATTCGGTTTGAAAAAGAGAAATCTCTTGAAAAAGAGAAATGATGGCTCATCCACAGAGGTGACAATCATATAGATGGTAAGAAAACCTTATAAGGATTGGGGCAGGGTTCTGTTCTATCTTTGCAGGAAAATATACCTTAGACATCTAGATGCCTAAAGATAAAAAGATAGTATCCAGAAAGAATCAACAAGCAAAAAGAAATCTTCCATATGATGTTGTATTATCTGCATGGTAAAATTTGATTATTTGGACACGTATACATTTATTTCTACTTAAAAATAAAAGCTGGCTTTGGAGTTGGACAATGACTATCATTCTCTAAATCTAAGCATCTTGTTAAAAGAAAAATTCAGAATTTCTGTCTCATGTCAAGAGCCATCTGGTATGGGACAAAAAGAAGATAGATTTTAAGGAAATATTTTACTTTTCCATGTCCATTTTGTTTATATTGTATCTTTCATTGAATATATGTCTATATGAATAATGCTTAAGTTTTCCACATTGAACAGTAGATTTTTCTGCAGTAATCTTTGAAGCTTCCAGGAAGAAGATGGGGCCCCACAAAAATGACTCCACCTGGTTGATATGATGTCATGATGCTGATAGTGCTATTATAACAACGGTTTTTGGGTACCAGTTGCAGAAATGGTGCACCTTCTTACAACTTTCTGGCCAGAACTCCAAACAAGAACTTCAAAACAAACAACAAACAAACAAAAAGACCCTATCAACACCTCAGAGACCATTTGTAATTATACAAAACAGCAATCCTGAAACTTAGCCATCATTTTACTTTTACAGGATCCCATAGAAAAAATATCGCCCACATGACAGCAGGAAGCAATTCTAGAAATCAACGTCCCCTCTACCAAAAAAGTTTGTCCTCATGGATAGAGACTCCATTTAGGGGTTGATTATTACTTGCATAGGGTTGGAGATTTCGGTGGAAATTATATAGGCCTCGAGATATCAAAAAAAAAGGGAAGATTGAATGGGATAATAGGTAATTTAGTGTGAACTTATTCACATTAATAATAATAATAGTGAGCAATAGAGTGAATACTTGTGAACTATTATTTATGGACAATTTACACTGGTATAATTTCTTGTATATTGATACAAGTTCAAATTATATTTGTTAATTCTGTTTACAATATTTGTATACCTATGCAAAGTTATTTTGTCATATTGTATGCATGCATGTTTCTACCTCAGTGTAAGACATTTTGTATATTGATACAATTTTAGGATACATTTATCATATTGCATTATATATTTCTACCTCTGATTAAGATATTTATACATTGTTTACATTTTGATGTCATTGTCCTCCTATACTGCAGTTATTTAAAGATTGTTTAATATTTTGATATGAAGCCTTAATCTTTAAGTTATTTAACCTATAAGTATTATAGGTTAATAGTCATTCATGTTTGTTATGCTTTTAGTCAGACTAATTAGGTTCTTTAGATACATAGAGATTGTATTCTGCATAGATAGGTAACCTTCAACCACTTCAAAGATCTGCAGAACATGGCATTTAAATAACTTAAGACTCCTGTTGACGTGAGACACAATTGCTCCTGGCAGCAGCGATCTATTCCCGAGAGAGTGTCAAGCACCAAAGACACTCCACTTGGAGTTTGTCTTCTTCTTGGCACAACTGGCCTTTGGGCAAGAAACTGCCCATGCCTTGACCACTGACAAAGTGCAGGATGTCAGGACTGGACAGGCAGGATACAAGAAAAAAGACTGTCAAATCTTGCCAAGACAGGGTAATACGGTTTTGAAAAATTCCCTGCCTCTGAAAATGGTCTGTCAGTTACTTTAGGCCTTACCCAAAGTTGGTTGCTTCAACATTGCAAATGAGACTTTGGGTGATTGCTCAGGCAGCCAATTATCTCTGTCATCTACTAAACATTTTGGAAGCTGCTTAATTGCACTTCCTGCCTACCAAGTAATATTATCTCCCTTCTCAGGCCTTTGATGGGGTTGACGATTAGACAGTAGTAGTTACCATCTTCTTATGATCTAGCCAAGCCATTTCCAATACAAGACTTAGACTCCTTAGGATAGAATGTTTCTTAAAACATTTAGTGTATGTTCCTTGCTTAATATTGTTTATGCTGGTTGTAATTTTAATCTTATACTTGATGTATGTTCCTAGTATATATAGTTTTGCATTGGGTTTGGAACTCTCTTATTTAAACAAAAGGGGGAGGTGCTTGGGAGCTCCTTCCACTCCTTCAGCCAACAGCCTTTCAGATACCAGCCCATTTGGGTGTGGTCTCCTATATTATAAATGCAGCTGTAAAGCCTGCACTTGCTCTCTTGCTTCCAGCTCTCACTTCTGGCTGCTAGACTCTGTTACTGTTCCCCATTCGTGCAGAGGATTTTGATCTAGGACAGTGATCTGTAAGTCTCCCCTAAATAAATAACTCTTTATTATATGTAATTCTGAACTAGCATGGGATTATTTTGTATCTTCCGCCCTCAAACAAACAAACTCCTTGAAGTTCTTGTAGAATGTTACCTGTCCTCTCCATTCCCTGACCTTAGTTCACACAAACAGTTCCTCCATGTTGCTTCAGTTACCACTTAACTTGGCTGTAGCCCTGAGTAGCCATTTTCCATATCCTAAATCTCCTAAATCTCAGTTCTAGTCATCCCACATCTCCCACCCCTTTAACTCACTGATTATCCACATAGCCAGCAATGCAATAAGGGCTCTATTCCACAGTCATGAGGAAATGGATGCTGTCATCAGGAAACTGAGAAGAGGCCTCCAAGCTCCAGACAGAACTGCAGGCTTGACGGACACCATTCTTTCAGCCTTGTGAGACTCAAAGCAGAGACATTACTAACTCTATGATCAGATGACCCATAAAACCAAGATAAGGCTATGTGACTTCAAATCTGAAGTTCAAATTGTTATAAAGCAATAGAAGATGAATATACCTGCTTTGAGAAATCTTGGAAACATTCTTAGAAAAGTAGAAGGAAAAAATATGTTTGAAAAATGCCATAATGAAACTAAATACTTTGTACGCTAATTTAAAATTTGAGTAGGTCTGGAGATGGCTCAGCATATAAGGGCACTTGCTGCCAAGCCTAATGACCTAAACTGGATCCTTAGGACCCATGTAGCAGGAGAGAACCAATTCCTGCAAAGTTGTCTTCTGACCTCCACATATGTATACTACACAGCATGTGTGCATACATACATATGTATATATGCACAAAACAGATAATAGATTAAATGGTTAATAATCTAACTGAACTCTTAAAGGGCAGAAGAGGCAAACTACACCTGTGTAACTGAGTGGCTTCCTTACTCCATTAGTTACAGCCAGCACTTTGTTCAGATACTTTCCAAGACACCGTACATTCCATTTGCATCCACATGTGAAGGCATGGACAGACAGGCAGGAGAGCTGGGATGGTGTGATGCCTGGACATAAGGAAGAGGTGTTCCAAGGAGGCAGAGGTCACATGGATATTCTGCTATTATAATTACAGATGAAATAACTGCTTGCTTGAGGTCACAGAATTAGAAAAAAGCAGAGCCGAGATTCAACCAAGACCTGATCCTGTTTCTAAAATCAGCTCTCAGAGCCACTAAATCCCATTTCTTCTTTGTATATGGCTATGATGTTTACTCCCTTTCAATAAAGTAGAGAACCATCCCATTAACCTACAGATAACATAAGGAATTCATGGTGAAAAAGTAACTATCTTTCAAATGAGAATTCCCTAGATAAAGGCAACTTTTAAAGTCAGTTGAGATGTCTCAGTGGTTAAGAGCACTTGTTGCTCTTGCAGAGGACCAGAGTTTGGGCCCAACACTCACATGGTGGTTCAAAACTGTAACTACAGTTAAAGAGAACTAGACATCCTCTTCTGGTCTCAGAGCTATCCAGACACTCATACACATAAGATAAAATTAAAGCTAATGCCTAGTTTTTGGAGGAGCTACTAAAAGCTAGACCATATCCATCAGCTTGAAATTGTCCAGAGGTTGTCCTGTGCTCAGAGTCAATCCTTCTCTCTATCATGGGCACCTTGTCAATCTGACCTATCTTCCTCCAGCCTCCTAGTTGATTTGCTCCTGGCATGCTGATCTCATGATGGCTTGACTGTGTCAAACTTGCTCATGCTTCTTGGTGTGCACTCATTCTTCCACCTGTCCAAAACATTATATCCCAGCTCTTCCAGACCCGCCCTTTCTTCCCAGCCTCTATTAAACACCACGCACTAAATCAAAGAAGCCTTCCCCAGCCACTCTGCCTAAACTATCCAACTCCACTTATGCTCTCCCTGTAATTTGCCTAACTTTCCTTCTCAGTACTTACACTATCTGAAATTATATCATTTAATGTTAGAAGAAAACTCATGATTATTTTCCCATCTAAAAACAGTGTTGTGTTAACAGGGGAAGAGCTTCTGTCTTCAACCAATCCTTAGTGCTCTGGAAGAGAGGCGTTCACCAAATATTAGTGGGAGGACAGCTATTTAAAACTGGGAATCTACCACTTACAGAACAGTGATGGATCTGTGGTGACAGACTCAACATTTGAATTAGAGTGGCAGTAGTTGAAAGGATTAGGAGGTGTGATCTTGATGGAGTAGGTGTGACCTTGTTGGAGAAAGTGTGCTACTAGGGGTAGGCTTTGAGGTTTCAAAAGCCCTTGCCAGATCCAGTGTCACTCTCTTCCTGACGTCTGTGGATCTGGATATAGAACTTTCAGCTATGTGTATAGCATCATGTCTGCTTGTGTGCCTCCATGCTCCCTGCTATGATAGTAAGGGATTAAACCTCTGAACTCTAAGCCAGCCCGATTAAAGGCTTTCCTTTATAAGAGTTGCTGCGGTCATGGTGTCTCTTCCTAGCAATGGAATACTAAGACAAAATCTTTTTAGTTTAGAACTCTGAGAAGCCAACCCATACAAACTATTGGATTAATTGCAGTAGCCTGGAGTCTAATGCCAAGAAAACTGGATTATGCTAGGATAGAGTAGGCTAAGAGCTAAACCATCCTAAATACACCTAGGTAACTACTGTCAGTGTACACACATCTGTGAGCCTGTTGCACCTTGTCTGAAGGTCACAGAGTTTGAGCTTATTTTTGCTCTACAACAAGTGTGGCTACAAATGAGAAATCCTGGCCTAGGGTGTGGTTAATTAGTATTTTGAGTGTTGCAGTACATCTGTTCCACCTGGACCAAAGGTGGGAGAATTCAAGCCTATTCCTTGTGTCACGTGTCAAGCTAATGAAGTCTATTGCCTTCCCCTCCCTCCCCTTCTGGAGTGAAGTATGCAAGCTTCTGGAAGAATAAACGAGGAGGATTCAGTATTCACTGAATGTCTCTCCCTGTTTCTGTCTCATATTTCTCCTATATCTCTGTTCTTTTTGCCTAATTATTCTAATCCTCATGCCCCTACCTTGGAAAGTATGAACCCGCTGCAGGCAAGGACTGTGGCAGGAGTCACCCCCAAAGAGGTGATTCCTGATAACTACCCTCCAACACACCCTTTTTTCCTAAGACAGGGTCTCACTGTGCAGCCTTGGCTGTCCTGGAATTGAGACTAACTGAGATCCACCTGAGGTTGAAGCTGTGGCTGCCAGCCCTCCTGGGCTTTACCTCTCATCTAGCACCACCATTCTGGTGCCTTGTCCCAGGGTTCTTCTGCAGTCCTAAGTTCCGTTAAATCGCCCCCTAAATTGCCTCAAATGCTCACAGTTTCAAGCTTCTCCCTCTAGCTGCCCTGCCAGCAAAATTTCCCTTTCTTAATTAATTATCTCAACTACAGTGTTAGGAAATAGAGAACTGATTCAACTGATAGACTCTACAATATGGAGAATGAATCTTTCACTACTCCTGGGCATCTGCACATGTTAAAAAGCAAATGTGCTGAATTAAATCTAACTAGTAAAGTTTGGAGCATTAGGACAGGAACGTGGAAAAATTATAGAGTAGACAGAATATTCTTTTCTGCTTGGTAAAATAACTACCAAACAGTCTCTGAATACAGTAGGCACTAGCAATATTTGTCAAAGGAGTTGTTAAGTAAAAGTCATGTCAAGGCAACTTCTTGGTCTTCCTTTGGGTCAACTTCCTTGTTATGGGTTTCCCCCCATGAAGTAAATGTTGTTTTCACAACAGTTCATTCAGTGTCAAAAAGGGTAGCATACACACACACCTCTCTCTTCCACCAAAGGTGCTTAAGAGAGAAAAAGCAGACCACATTTTTTTTATAGGTTGTATCTTAAGTAAGTTTTAGGGAGTCCCCACTCTTTTTAGAGAACAAATTTAGCAAGGCTAGCCTGGGCACAAGATCCTATCTCAACAACAACAACAAAGAGAAAGAACAAAAAGAAAAGAACAAATTAGATTTTTCACTAACAGTAGGATATGTCACATACAACATAGGATACCAAAGCAAAATGTATTTTTGTGGAAAGTATTACTAAAAGCTTATAGATTTAAATGTCTCATTACAATTTATAATTCCTAAAATGCTGCCAGGGTGAGAAACTTCCCTAATGGAGAAACAGAAAGGAAATGGTAGGTAGGACAAGGACGCAATACTGAGTTATCAGAATCGACCCAGAGACCCTATTAAGCCACATACTCTGGGCTTTAATCACACAGATCTGTCTGTAAGTCTAGAATGGGAACCAGGTGAAGTTTTAACCAAGGCCCCAAGTGATTCTGCATGGGCAAACAGACTGTGGCAAAGATGGAAAGAGTTTAGCCTCAAGCAAAGCCAGGTGACCCATATTAAAACAATAATAAGCGTTAAGAGTAAGGATAATAAAGTCACAGAACAGATTATAGAGGGCTTAGTGATCTAATGACTGGGGAGTGAAGGACAGTCTATGGGCCAATGGATAACAGTTACGCTCTGGGGTTTTGCTTTCTTTTTGGCTTGGTACAGTGGCACCTTTGCTTTAGTGTGTGCTATGGGTCACCTGGAAGAAATCTCCAGCAAGAGTCTAGGGCAGGGCTCTTAAGCTTTTCCACTCAGAATCCTTTTCTGCCAGTGCAATTTTGCCAAACCCTGGTATACTGGTGTGTAAGGAAGGCATACAAATCATTTATTGATAAGTCATAAATGAATTCATTTTAAAAGAATTTGGGAGGGGGCTGGAGAGGTGGCTCAGCAGTTATGAGCACTGGTGTGTGTGTGTGTGTATATATATATATATATATATATATATATATACACACACACACACACACAATAGCCATATACATAAAATAAATATTTAAAAATAAATATTTAAAAAATTCTTTGGTAGACATACTTTTATTATCTATTAAAGATAATAAACAAATTTGCATATGCTTGTTTATTTTAAAATAAATAATTAAATCTTGGCGGACTATTTGATACTGCAGGATGTAGGCTGCTTCAATGTTTTTCATTTTTTTCAGTTTACCAATATTTCGATTTGAAAATTATCAGAGTGCTGAGAACACAATTTTGCATAAATACTCTGCACAAAATGACGGGACCATGTTTAAGACTATATCAGAAATAGCTGAATAATCTCACATCAAAATTCATTTAATGATTTTTTTTTAAAGTCAAACTCAAGCTAATAACTCAATCAGCCATTTTAGGAATCAAGAACCTTAACACAATAAAATCCAAAGATACATAAATTTCATACAAGCTGAAGAAAGATTTGGAAAATATTAAAAGTTTTTGCTTCCTGCAATTAAAGTTACGTTTCTACAAGTTTAGAGAAGCTGCATATACGGATAAAAGAAAAGAACCACTGCAATCCATAACACACACACACACACACACACACACACACACACACACACACAATCCCGCTGCTATTCATAACACACAATATTCTTGATTCTGACTTGTGATGTTTCAGCCAGTATCAGTCAGGGCTGTAAACAGTGTTCTGAACCTTGCTGCAGTGAAGTCGGGAGGAAGCATCGGTGAATGCTGTCAGAAACACCTTAGATTCACAAAGTTTGAATCCCACTGACTCTCAGATCCCCGCCTCCTTTAAACTGCTGTCCATAACACACACACACAAACACACACACACACACACACACACACACACACACACAACACACACACACACACACGCAATATATATATTGCGACCTACAGCTTACGCAGGGGGTTCAAATGTTATGTCCAGGAGTGAAGGTAGTGGTAGGGATCCTAGTTATTTGGGGGTCTCTAAAGATACAGAATGCAGCTTTTCTTTGAGCCACCAATTACTTCGTTGGAATTTTGCATGCTGCAAATTCGCCCCGCCCCTGAGCGAGCACAGCTGGAATAGGGTGAAAACCTTCCCCAAACCGCGCGGGAGCGATGTAATTCCACCCCATGGCTCATCGGTGCAAACGTTTCTCCTGACGGGAACGGGTATGGTGGTGAACTGCCTAAAAGTGATAGGTTCGAATCCCTCTGGCCACTCAGGAATGTAGCCGGCTGAGCCGTGCCGGGTGACCCGGGGCGACCTTGACCTCGGGGTCCTCGAGTGTCTCCGCCCTCCCGGGTCCCCTCCGGGCCACATCCACTCACTTCTCGGAGAGTCCGGCCCAGCATAGTCCTCGGGTTCAGCCCGGTACCAGAGGGGCCCGGAGCAGAGGAAGAGGTTGCCGTCTGCCACTAGCAGTACATGGGCGCAGACATCTTGGATCCTCACGTCTTCTTCAACACCGAGCGCTTGGATTGGTCTAGCTCCCAGCTGCGGAAATGATCTCTGCACGCGATTGGTTGGCGCTCCGGTCGCAGAGGCGCGCAGACAGGCAAGGAGACGGGGTCGCGTCGGGACTCGGAAGCTTCCAGACTGCCGCTAAGGGAGAGCAAATGCAGTTTGCTCGCCCCGCCGAGGGCTCCCTGTTTGTTTGTTTTTTTCTTTAAGGGGGAGAAGAGCTAAAGGAATGGGCAATGGACAGAATATCGACTGGACTTCAACTGGAGCCTTTCTGATGTGGAGAGCATAGTAGCATATATTCTCCTTCCATTGCTTTAGGTTGAGTTCGTTTCTGGAAGCTCCTCTCCCTTTAATTGACAGTGGGTTTGGCAGAATTTGGCTGAATTGAAGTGGGCTAGTTTGACCCATTCCAGGTGGTTTCTTTTTCTGTTTTCTTTTCTTTTCTGTTTTTTTTTTTTTTTTTTTGGAGGACGCGGCTCCATCCCTTCTCAGGATGGAGGTTTTGAAGTCTTGTGTACTTAGGAGAAGTGTATGTGCCGCCGCCTGCTTCTGGAGAAGCAAAGTTATCCCAAAGAGGCCATTTAGAGAGATTAGTACTACGCCTGCGAGGAGCACTGTTATGCCCGCTTGGGTGATAGATAAATATGGAAAGAATGACGTTCTTCGATTCACCCAGAGCATGATGTTACCTATCATACACTATCCAAACGAAGTCATTATCAAAGTCCATGCTGCCAGTGTAAATCCTATAGATGTTAATATGAGAAGTAAGTCATCCAGACTTTTTTTTAATCAAAATTTCATTAGGCGTGCAGGTGTTTTGTTTGTGTGGTTTTGTTTGTTTTTAAAACAAGAGTTTGCTATCTAAGTCCATGCTGGCCTTCAACTCATTGTATTCTGCAGACTAGTCTCCACTCTGCAGCTCTTCTTGCCCTCCTCTCCAGTTCTGGGATGGCAAGTATTGGCATAAAGGAATCATTTAGGTTTATTATTGCTACATTTATTTATTTTGTGTTTGGGTGCATAGGACAGTGCTCAAGTGGTCCAAGGACAACAGGTGGAAGTGGGTTTCTTCCACCCTTTGGTCCCAAGGAATTAAACGCCAACCATCAGGCTTGGTGGAAAGTGCCATTGCAGGTAGAGCCATCCAGAATCGGGTAGGTTTTTTGGTAACATCCTTGTAAGTAGTTCCAAAAATTTGAAGCCACAATAGCCAAGGAACACTTTAATCTTTTATTAAGTGTGTTTGATTGCTTCCTTTCAATTGTGAATTGGGACTGAGAAGTGCCTGAAGTTAATTTACTGGGTGGTAATTTTAGGGTCAGGCATAGGTTTCAGAGTTCGGTTATGTTTCCCCATTGGTTCACAGTTTGGGTTTATATAATTCCTGTATCCTCCTTGATCTCCAGTTATTCACAGCTTCTGTTACAGGCCTAGGGAACCAAGCAACAGAACAGGACTCCAGGATATGGGCACGATGTTCTCATTTCTCATATTGCATTTTGCCCTCTGTAGCTAAAATGGGTTTTCTTGTTATACACCTGTTGAAATTGGGATAATATCATCCTGATTTTTCTTGCTGGGCCATGTTGAAAAGCTTGGAGAGATCATTCCTTATATCCTATACTGTGATTCTATTATAATAGTGAACAGATTGGTTTGTATTTATGAATTACTTTAACTCTGGAAAAATTTGGCAAAAATAGTGTCAGTCTTGTTTGTGGGAGCTCAGTCTGTGTCTTCTGAAGATGAACATGTTTTGAGATGACTGATGTCAGTATTGATTCCGAGCACTTAACCTCCCAGTCTTTAAGGAAGCTGCCATGTTTAACCCTCGGTCAGTGTTCAGAGGGGTTTGTGGGGGCCTTCAGTTGCCTTCAGGGCCTCAGAAGCAGCTCTCAGATATGGCGTACTGTGAGGTTAACTTAATTTCTGTTACGCAAAGATGTGTGCATTATCTGCTTACAGATGAAGTTAAAAGTAGAAAATGTTGAGCCCAACTTCACTTTTTTGCCAGCAATGATGCGATAGAATAGCAATTCTTAAATTTGGCTTCAAGTCTCATTTGTATCTAAAAATTACTAGACTTTTATATGAGCTATAACCATCTAATCAGAAATTTGAACAAATGCTAAAAATTTTTATTTTAAAATACAGTAAATACAGAATTGAAACAGGAGTAAAGTATGAAACGATTGAGAGGCAGTTCCATATGTGAACTACTCAAATGGGCAGTAGTTGATATAGCACAGGATTTACCTCCAAAGAGCTTACTGGGATATAAGAGCTGTTTATGCAAAATACACTAGATTTCAAATATTTAATAAGAAAAGAGTTAAACACAGCTCCATCAGATTTTTATCAGGACCAGAGGTACAGCTCAGTAGTAATTCCTTTGTGTGGTATGTCCCTGGGCAAGATCACCAGCATTAACAGCAACAGCCAACAAGAACTACATGTTATCTTGGCAGTATTGTGGATATTTGAGTAAAGTATTCCAGAATTACTTTTGTTTCCTTTACCTGCAGAATAACTATTAGTAGCTTTTCTTTAGAAGAAGAGATTTTGAGAAAAGTTTGGAGTCTTAAAATGTTTGTAGCTGGAAAACCCCTGAAACTGGGATAAGAGTGACAAGAGTGCCTGCCTGCCCTGCACAGAGCCCTGGGTGTGAGCTCCAGCATTTCATAAGCTGGGTGGGGCTGTGCACACCTACAATCCAAGCACTGGAGAAGTAGTGGAAGGAGGACCAGGCGGTCAAGGTCATTCTCAACTACGGAGGAGGTCTGAGGTTGGCCTAGGTATTACAACAAACACCAAGGCCATCTTGGATTGTGCTATTCAGTGTCTCCCAAAACCAAAATAATAATAAATACAATTAAAAATACCTTTTGCAATTGTCTGTGTTTAACTTTTTCTTCAGTGCTGGGGAATGAGGTATATCTCACTCCCTCTAGTTTTGTGCTGATGTAATAGTTGCTATTCCTAGTTGGATATGATATTTTACTCATTTTAAATTTTTTATTTTTTACATTAGACTTGAAGGCAATTTTGTTTTATAAGATGTGAGTACACAATGTGTGCTGTGTACAGTTTCATTTCACTAGAATGACTGTGTTCAGATCTTTCTAGGCTGTTGTTTCATATAATAACGTAGCACATCTTACTTTTATAGAATATTTTTGAGATGATCTAGTATCTTATAATTTGACTGGGTAATACTATTTGCAAGTTATCTCCCAGCCCATGGATGCTTTTTGAGAAAGTGTTATATGGTGGCTTTAGGAAATATTTGATTAGAAAATTAATTATTTCCCTTGAGAAGAAAACAAGACAGACACCTATTTTGACAGATAAAGGCTGTTTTTTTTTTTCAAATGGCCACTGCTGTTGGACATAAAATAATAAATCACAGACATGGCTAAAGCAATGAATAATTTTAAAGTAGTATAGCCAACAGCAAATACAACAAAGTTTGATTTCTTTAGATGGGATTAAAAGGACTGAAATTGATGACATCTTGGGGATTTTCTAAATTAGCCCAACTCTGGTCAAGTCAAGCCTGTGTTAGTGGGAGACACTCTTGTCTTTCTTAAGAGACGCTTGTGGACTGGGCTGGCCGCAGGCTGGGCTGGCCGCAGGCTGGGCTGGCCGCGGGCTGGGCTGGCCGCGGGCTCTGTGCGCCTGAGGAAGAGCTTGAACTGCTGCCCCTCCTACTTGTGTGCGCTGCCACCTGCAGCTGGGATGACCAGCTTAAACCTCATGTTGTCACCACACAGCTTCCATTTCTTACTACAAGCTGGCTGCATTCTGGTGAGATGAGGTTAGCTGGGCCTGGCTACTCTTGCTATATTAGGGTTGGGTATATTAACATATTAGGGTTACTAAGAAAACGGTTGAAAACAATCTGAACTGTTGGCTTGGGACCTCAGAAAGGGCTGAAATCTTTTTGCAGCTTTACAACTAAATTGGGACAAGGCAAAATGTATACTTGTGTTCTCAAACCACAAAGGGTTTCAGTGATTAAACTGCTTAGGTCTTAGCAGAGGGAAATAAATATAAGACAGGAAAAATGAGCATGTGCCCTTGGTGAGCCTCACGTGCACTGTCGGCATTTTCTGTGGAGTGCAGTTCTAGCTGGCCAGATGGCAAATGTGGAATGTTGGCATAAGGTCCACCAGCTTATATTTTTCTGGGACTATCCCAACTTTCATTTTCTTCCAAGAGCCTTGATTTTTTTTTTTCTTTAGAAAAACAACTTCTGCAGACTACCCACCTGTCAGCATCTCCTCTTATCTACTTTTCACTTTGCTGCTAGATTGTCACTGCCACCTAAGGCAAACCTTCCACAGGTCTTCTTGATCGCATCCTCCCTCACTTACTCTGGGGTATCTGTCCTCTCCTGCATTTCTCTTTTTCTTTTATAGTGGATCATTCACACAGCATATAACTTTGTGATTATTATTACTTCTTTTTTTCTGCCACTGTCTGTGTTTTGTTTAGAGTCCCTTATCTGCTTTTGATCTTATTTGAAAACAGCATTAAATATTTTCAAGGGCCTTCCCTTGACTTTCAGAACTCTTCTGAAGTATCTAGGCCCATTTATTACTTTGAATTATTATTGCAGATAGAGCAGTTAATTTATTTGAACTAAAAGAATGGTTTCAACTTTACTTATCTGTTTTCTGTGTAAATATCCTTTAAAACAATGGTATGAGCCGCGTGTTGTACCACACATCTTTCTTTAGTCCTAACACTGGGGAGGCAGAAGCAAATGGAGCTCTTTGAGGCCACCTTGGTATACATGGAAAGTCCAGGTCAACCAAGGCTACTCAGTGAGACTCTGTTCAAAAACAAAGAAAAAAATCCCCAAACCAGTGCACTCTACCCCTCAGTTATAATGCAATTGACTTGATCAGACAGGTCAAATGTAGCTCAGTATCTCTTTTCCACTAAAATTCTTTGCACTTACTCAAAATCATTATTCTAGATAGATTTCAGGAAATGGAGACTAGAACTCTTAAACTCGTAGTCGACTGCTAGTATCGGGCACTTTAATATGTATGAATTCTTTAACAGCCTGAACATTTGTCTTCTTTACCAGACAGAGTCTTTGCTCTTAAAAAATTCATTCAAGCGTGGTGGCACATCTCTGTAGTCCCAGGATTGTAACTGAGATAGGAGGGTTAGGAGTTTAAGGCTAGCCTGGGCTACATAGCAAATCTTGTCTAAATACTTAAAAAGTTTGCAAATGAGTAAGTTAATAGAGATACCATCTTCAAAGAACAGTTATATAAAAGAGGATTCTAAAACTCCAGAAGACAGTTTTGCAGTCTGAGTTTCAAAGGACTTTGAGCAATTGTGGTTTTAGCGATTGCAGCTTTCTAAGTAATTTTTTTGAAAGGAACAACACCCTGTTGTTTTTACACTTTACTGTGTGGTGGCAAAACTGTAAAGCTGGTTGTGTTAGAGTCTCCGTTTGAGCATATGACATTGATCTGGCTGTGTGCTATAGTATTTTAAAGTCACTCGGACCTTTTCCTTTAAGAAGCAGGTCCATTGTGTTTCGTAGGTGGTTATGGAGCAACAGCCTTAAATATGAAGCGTGATCCATTGCATATAAGAACCAAAGGAGAAGAGTTTCCTCTGACTCTGGGTCGGGATGTGTCTGGCGTAGTGATGGAGTGTGGGCTTGATGTAAAGTATTTCCAGCCTGGAGATGAGGTGAGTTAATCCTTCCTCCTTATTGTCTCGCCTCCCTCTCCTTCCCTTCCCTCCCCTCACTTCCCTTCCCCTCATTTCATCTGGTTTTCATGTAACCCAGACGCATACGTTGTAAGTGTCTTAGTCATTGTTCCATTGCTGTGAAGAGACACCGTGACCAAGGCAACTCTGATAAAAGGAAGCATTGAAATGGGGCTGGCTTACTCTTGTAGAGGGTTGGTCTGTTATCATCATGGTGGGATCATGGTGGCACACAGGTAGGCATCATGCTGGGGAAGGAGCTGAAAACTTACATCCTGGTCCAAGAGCACTGGGCCTAGATGGGATTTTAAACCTTAAAGCCCATCCCCAGTGACACACTTTTTCCATCAAGGCCACACCTCCTAATCCTCCCCAAACAGTTCATCAGCAGGTGACTAAGCATGCAAATATATGAGCCTGTGGGGACCATTCTCCTTCAAACCACCACAGGGTGCTTTTGAACATATGATTCTGCTGTGTTGCCCTCCCAAATGCTAGGCTTACTGGCACATGCCACTCTGCCCAGCTCTCTTACTGATTATTCTTTTTTAAAATATGCAATTTCCAATCTATTTAGATTGAGTATAGCTGGGTCTCGAATTTGGTTTGTAGCTGAGGATGACTTTGTGCTCCTAATCCTTCTCCATCTCCCAAGAATTGGGATTGCAGGTGTGTGTTACCGGGCTAGCCTGTTTCCTTTCTTTGGAAATAGACTGCAAGACCGTTGTCTTTTCTGCGTGTGCCTTGAGCAGGGCACTTGTTTCTTGGTCTGGTTGTTCCTCCTCTTCCTCCTCCTCCTCCTCCTCCTCCTCCTTCTCCTTTTCCTTCTCCTTCTCCTCCTTCTCCTCCTTCTTCTTCTTCTCCTTCTCCTTCTTCGTGAGACAGTGTCTTGCTGCTTGAAGCACATGATATAGCTCAGGCTTATCTGGAACTTGTGCCAATACCTTGGCCTCCTTAGTGTTACCATTACAGGCATGAGCCACATGCTCAGCTTATACTTGAATTTTCTAAATTTCTAAATTCTTAAGAATTGTAAGACTTTAAAACATGTAGGATTGTAAACAGAGTCTGCACTCTCATTCCCAGCCACCCAGACCCAAATAATCACACAAAAAAACTATATTAATTGCCACACTGTTTGACCATTGGCTTGGGTGTATTCCTAACTAGCTTTTATATCTTAAATTAACCCATTTCTATTATTTTATATTTTACCACGAGGCTCATGGTTTACTGATAAGGTACTGGCATTTTTCCTTCCTCAGCTGCATGGCATCTGCCTGACTCTGCCTTCTTCTCCCTACATTCAATTTAGTTTGCCTGCCTGCCTATATTGTGCCCTGCTATAGGCCAAAGTAGCTTCTTTATTAACCAATGGCAATAAAACATATTCAGAGCATACAGAGGGGAATCCCACATCATAGGATTAGGATGATTCATTTTGCTTGAGTCTTTAAATGACAGTTTTTGCCTTATCGGTAAGCTGGTTTTGAAATAGCTAAAGTTTGATATAATCTGTCACTTGTCACTTTGGATGTTTATGCCAAGAGTTAGTAGTGAACTCATAATAATAGCCATGTTCTGGTTTCTTTTCACAGAGAAGATAATCCCTGTTATTCAGTACAACCAGACCAGTTTGCAGTTGAGGAAGGCAGCTGGGGATAGTATGGTTTTCCTGTAATCCCAGCACTAAGGAGTCTGAGATGTGAAGCGTTGCTCTAATTAATCTTTATCAGTAAAACAATCGGGAGTCAAATATTGAGATAAAAACCCGAGTGATCAGAGAGCCAAGAGCAGCTGCCCGTTGCTTCCTATCTCTTCCGTTCATCTGTCCAAAAGGGCCCAGATCCCGTCTCAGCGCCACTTTATCACTTCCTGTCTCTTCTCTCTATATTCCTCCAAACCTCTATGGTCAGCTAGTGACTGGCTCCCCCCTTTGACTCCAAACAAACTTTATTTGTCAGAACACTATGAAAATATCACACAACAGAGATGAGAGGATTAAAAGTTTGAGGTCACCCTGGGCTACCTGATGAGATCCTGTCTCAAAAATATATATAAGTAAATAAAAGTTGAAAGCCACAGCTAGTAAGTCGTAGCTCCCCGGCAGAGTCTAGCAGAATGTGCCAGAATATTAGTTTCTGTGTCCAATGTGGTTTGAGTTGATAAATCCAGAATCATACTCAGCAATGAATTGGTGTCGTGTGAAGCTTAGCTTTTTGCACTGGAGCCCCCCCCCCCCCGCTCTGGGTAGCCATGTGTTAGGGGATACCATCATGCTTAGCATGGGTCAGACATCTCTTTTCTAATGAAGCTGCACATCTGCATTTCAGGTCTGGGCTGCAGTTCCTCCCTGGAAACAAGGCACTTTGTCAGAATTCGTCGTGGTCAGTGGGAATGAGGTAACTAACGCGCTGCCTCTGCTGAAATGCTTAACTGTGTAAGGAAGACTGGTAGACGTCTCGAAAGTTAGTGATGTCTTTTTAGGTTAGTTTCATGTTTTATAGGCAATGTTGAAAGAGCTAAAATAAAGAATAGGAGACTTTGAAAGAGATAAAACTATTCGGTGTTATTTATTAGCGTTGCCTGCTGAGCAGTTGTCTATATCTGTAGAGAAGAGACTTGGGCTGAGGTTTAGAACCCTACAGTGTTCTTTGCTCCACCCAGTATGAACCAGTTATACCCAAGGGAGAGGCATGGAGGTATCAAATATAGTCAGGGAACCTAACAGTTAATAGAGGAAAAGGATTAATAGTTAAATTGCCACAGAGGGAGCTTGGAGGAAGAATTAGGAGTTACTGGGCATTGGGAGTTATTAGGATAGAAAAAATTCTAGAAAAATTACTTTTTAGAAAACAGAGTTAAGGAAGCAGTTGGTATCAAAAACAAATTAAAATGTGTTTATCAGGGTTTGAGGCTTCTTTGAATTTATCTCTGAGTATAGTTAGGACTAGCATGATTATTATATATGGCCTTTATAAATGAACAGTCAAGTAGTATGTCTAATACTTGTGATTATTATATATTGTCTTTTTAAAATAAGCAGTAAAGTAGTATATCTAATAATGTCATCTGCAAAACATTACTGAGCCTCTTGATACAGGTAAAGAGCTGTTTGGGGACTATTCTGAGGCCAGCTTTGGAGTAGGGTGTTCAGTAAACACTGAACCCAGAAGTAGTTTGTAAATCTCTCTGTGAAAATTCTTGTTTTCCTGTGATGGTAAATGCTTAGCTGGGGGCTTGTAAGTTCCTGCTTAGTTTTTTCCATTGTCTTTCAATGTAGGTCTCACACAAGCCCAAATCACTCACGCACACTCAAGCTGCCTCTCTGCCATATGTGGCTCTCACAGCCTGGTCTGCCATAAGCAAGGTTGGTGGCCTGAATGCCAAGAATTGCATGGGAAAACGGTAAGTGCGACGGTGACATCTGAAGCTCCCTTTTCTTTCTTCCAGTTCTTCACAACAGACTGTTTGTATTGAGATCAGCATTAGCTGTGTGACCAGTTATGCTAACATTTGTCACATTTACTAACATTTGTCACATTTTACTTTAAAGCCTCAGCCTATGGATTCTCAGCTGAATCAAATGGGGGATTTTATTTTATTTTTATGGTTTATTTAACTGTTTTATGTGCATTGGTGTGAAGGTGTCAGATCCCCTGGAACTGGATTTTCAGACCGTTGTGAGCTGCCATGTAGGTGCTGGGAATTGAACCTGGGTCCTTGGGAAGAGCAGTCAGTGCTCTTAACCACTAAGCCATCTCTCCAGCCCCACAAATGGAGAATTTTAAAAGATATATAGCAGAGCTATCTAGGAGTTTGAGTCTCCTATATTAGGGCATTTAAGCTTTTTTCTGTACGTGTGTGTGTGTCTGTGTGTGTGTGTGTGTGTGTGTGTGTGTGCATGTGTGCCTCTGTGAGGTTATGTGCACCACATGCATGTCAGTGCCTTGGCCAGAAGAAAGCATCAGATCTCCTGGCACTGGCATTACAGGTGGTTGTAAGCCACCAAGTGTGTGTGCTAAAAGGGACTCTGTGTCCTTTGCAAGAGCACAAAGTGATCTTAACAGCTGAGCCATCTCTTGAGCCCTGGGGCAAAATTTTTTATGTGAGCCTCTGACAAGAGCCAGCTTCTGTGAGGCTTCTAGGAAGGGTGCGAACCTCCTGCACTCTATAAGAAATGTGCCCAGCTGAGAGTTGTGCTTTCTCCCAACCAGGACTTGCTCATGGGTTTGTGTATTTTAATAGGGCTACAGGATGCTGTTGAATACTCTTGAGTTCTCTTGGGCTCAGTCAGTTCTGATGCTCCAGTGACTAGAATATATGCTTGTTTAGGTCAGCAATGCAACAGTGGCAGTGTCTCGGTTCATTTGTCCTCATCATCTGTGTTTCCACCTTCCGTAGTTTCCATTGCTGTTCCTGTGGTCATCCATGATCTGAGGGGACGAGCTCAGTAGAGTCAGATGTCTAGAAGCACAAGGGAGACCTCACATTCATGTGACTTCTATTAGTATATTGTTAGACTGTTGTTTATAAATTACAAATTATTTGTTATTTTACCCAACGTATAAACTTGATCATAGTTATGTATGTAGTAAGCGTGTGTAGTACAGATAACCACAGTGGCTCTGAAATGCACTGTGGGTGGGAGGGCTGTTATCTTTTCCTTCATGTTCTGATTCTGCTGTCCACAGCTGGGGACCTGTGCAATTGATTTCTCTGAGTTTTGTTTTGAAGAGTAAATGAGATAAAGCATGTAAAGCTGGTGGCACTGAAATGGTGGCTTCTGGTGTTAACAAGGACATTACAATGTACTTTAGAGTTTAGGAAGTTGGCGTAGGGCCTGTGAGAAGGCTCAGTGGATAAAGCCTGACAACCTGAGTTCACCCCCTGGGGCCCATATCATAAAAGGAGAACACTTTCCTCCCCCAAGAAATAAATTGACACTGAAATTCTTTATTTTATTTTTATTTTTATTTTTGGAAGAAAAGCAGGTGCTCTGATCCAGTTAGTGACTGAAAGGAAGGGAGAGTTGCAGGTGATATCTGTACGCGGAGTTTTCCTGCCCTGACTACCACCTCCAAAATAACCATACAGAGGCTTGATGCTAATTACAAATGCTTGACCGATAGCTCAGGCTTATTACTAACTAGCTCTTACAACTTAAATTAACCCATTTCTATTAATCTATATTCTGCCACATGGCTTTTACTTCTATCCCATCTTGTGTGTACTACTTGTTCTCTGGCTGGCTGGTGACCTCTTCATCCCAGCATCCTTAGTGTAGCTGTTCCACCTATGCTTCCTGCCTGACTACTGGCCAGTCAGTTTATTTATTAACAATGAGAGCAACACATTTTCATAGTGTGCAGGATTATTCCTCAGCAGATACCAGAATCAAATAGCACAGTTCTTTTTAAAATTGATTACATTTGTTTGTGTATGTGGTGCAGATGGTGTGCATTATCAGAGAACTTATTGCAGCCGTTGGTTCCCTCCTTCTGTCATGTGGGCCTAGGAATGGAACTCAGGCTTGGTGGTAGGTGACTTTATCCACTACCCATCTTACCAGCCCCACAGTTCTTTTATTTTTTATTAAAAATAAAGTCTATGTCACTCTGCTTTCCCATTATAAAATATTACATTTTAAACTTAATGTGTGGGTAATAGAGAGTTGAATTTGTAAAGGTCTAGGTTTTATTTCTGAAAGTATTTCAAAGACTGTCTGATGGAGTACTGCCATTTATTTCAGAATTAAAGGCAAATATTTATTCTAAAGGCCAACCTTGCTTTTTAAGTTTTCATGTGTTATCTTTATTGAAGTTGCCATTTTGGTCAAACATAGTTTAAATTGAATAGATTTGACCACAGACTTCCTTCCTTAATAACCTGCAGAGATCATCCAGATTTTTATACCCTTATCAGAGGCTGTATTGTTTTGGTCCCGTAAAGACCCTGGGCTCACTGTGCCTGTGTGGCTGGTGCATGGTGTGGCTACAGACCTTGTTCCTTTCAGGTCCGGGCTCTCTGAGTATGTTTTCATGTACTGTAAAAACAATGTGGGTACAAAACTCGAACTGTGTTTCCTTAGATTCATCACCGTGAAAGCCCAGTGTGCTGTTGACTTATGTGTAACTACTTGGTTCAGTGTTACTGTCTGATAAAGCCTGGTAGTGGGGAATTGGAGCCCTGAGTTCTTCTCTCTGCTGTTGCCTACCAAGTGGCCACATGTTATTTGTAGTCTCTTTGCTGTTTCCTCTGAATGTCTGAATGTAAGATCCCAGGTTGTGAGAAGAACTTTGAGAAGTGAGATAATTCTCTGCCTTTTAAGGTCATTATATATTTTAAAAATTTAAGCAGAATTTAAATTACATTTGTTTAATTTACTTTTTGTGCAAGAGTATGTGCATACCGCATGTATATGGAGGTGGAAATTGGTTCTCTCTACCCCATGGGTTCTGGGTAACAAACTCAGTTTGTCAGACTTGGTGGCAAGTGCCTTAACCCAGTGATCCATTTCGCTCTTCCCCAAGGCCATATAAATGTGATATTAGATTGGATTTGTTAATTGATGTAGCCCTCTGAGAACTAAACTAGAATGAAATGCATTGAACAGCCGCAGTAATTGACACAAGGGCTGTTCATGTTCATAGTGGAGGACGCCTGTGCCATGGTCAATAGTGAGAGCCTGGCACCTTGCTCCCTTCACCCTTCTAGAACAAAATACCTTAAAGTGGTGGTTTATAAGTGATAGACACTTATCCCTCATATTTCTGGAGTCTCGAAGTTCAAGACCAAGATACTGGCTGTCATTTGTTGTCTGGAGAGGGCCAGCTTCTGGTGTCCAGACAGTGCTTCTTGCTTATCAACACATGCTGAAGACGCCAAGATCCTTGGGAGCGCCTTCAGAAGGAACACTCAGAAGGGTTCTACCCACGTGACCCAGCCACCTCTACCTCTGCTCCCTTCACTTGGGGTTAAGATGCTAGCATCTGAGTTCTGGGGGGACACATTACAAACATTGGAGCTGTGACAATTGACATTTGATGGCCCCAGAAATGTCAGCTTGATGAAACCATTACACGTGAGGTACAATAATAGCCTACCTTTCCAATTACTTATTTTTGACAGTCACAAGAGATGGGAGAACCTAAGCTGCCTGGTCTTCAGTGCATCACCCCTGTCTCTTTCCACTCTGCTTCTGCCACTCCTGTGAGCTTTGGGTTTTCATCTTCATCTGACTCTGACCCTCAGCTGGTTGCATGGCCATCAGGGACAACAAGAAGCAGGCAAGCCCAGAAACCCTTGTATTGGAATTGTGTGGCTACGGAGAGGAGAGGCTTGGGCCTGGATGGTATGGAGCAAACAAATCTGCCCCTACTCTTGGCTTCTTTCCTGGGGAGCCAGAGGCCTCTGTAAAAGCAGTTGAGCCTCCTTGTTGAGCTGTGCTTTACAGATTAGCGCTGGAAGTGCCTGGGGCTGCCGCCTCAGAGGTCAGAAGTCCACTCTTTACTGCCCTGTGAGCTCCTCTGAGCCTTGGCATTCACCTGCAGCTGCCCTCATGGGGTCAAGTGCCCAAATCCAGTGATCCTCCTGCCTCTACCTCCAGAGTGCTGGGATTTCTTGCCTTTTAAATAGCATTCTCCTCCCTTCAGCTGGCCCTTCTCTGCTGCTGTTTCTGGTCTCCCATGCCATCTCTGTTTCCTAGGATTGTCCCATTCACTGCCAGCTGACTTCCCTTTCGGTCTTGGTAATGTGCAGGTCTGTGTTTCTAACGCTCCACTGAGCCTCTCCACTGAGCTCCAGCTAGCTCTCTTCTCTTTGTGTCTCAGACTCAACTTGTGGAAAGCAAACCAACTCCCACTGGGTTTTTCCTCTGCATTAAAAAAATTATTTGTATTTATTTGCCTACGTATATGTGTGTTTGTGGGTACAGGTGCTAAAGCATGCATGTGGAGCTCTTAGGACAACTTGCAAGAGTCAGGTCTTTCCTTCTCCCATGGGTTCTGGGGATTGGCAGCAAGCATCTTTACCAATGGGGCCATCTCACAGACTCTTAAAAAAAAAAGATTTATGTGGCTGGTAGGTTGGTACACACCATGTACACATGTACAGAGGTCAGAGGACAATCCTCTGAAATTGACTTTTTTCCTTCCATTATATAGGTTCCAGGAATAAAACTGTGGTCCTCAACCTGCTGAGCCATGTTGGCAGTCTAGTAGGTTCTTTTTGTGTATCTTAGGCTGACTTTGAACATTTGGTCTTCTCAGGCTCCTGAGGGTTGGGATCGCAGGCCTATTGCCTATTATAGAATAATGCCTATAATAGAAGGCATTATTAAGCCAGAGCAGCTAGCAAGAACTTATTTCTATGCAGAAATGACTAGGAACCACATACAGTGTTTTCCACTAAATCCAAAGCAAATGTATAACAGTTCCTCTTATCCATGAAGGCATAAATTCCCCAATGGATTCTGAATCCACAGAAAAAAATAGAACAATTCTATCGGTATGCTCTAGTAGAAGTTATTTAAAACTTGCGAATTACTTATTTCTATAATTTTGAATTTTCTACTTTGGGGCCACAGTTGGGTGGGTAACTAGAACCTCAGATGTGAAACCGTGACTGGAGGAGAGCACTGGGTCCAAGTCAACTTCCCACTGGAATCTAGTGTGTCGAGTGGGGGTGGGCGGGAATGGGGAGCATGATGGAGGAAGTGGAGTGGCGGGACGAGACCTCCCTCTTAACTGATTGTAATTGGCGCGTGTTAGTTGTATTACATTGTACAAAAACCGCGTGCCTGTGCAGTTTTGCTGCCAGGCTCTTGTGTGAGTAAAGGACTGAGGCTTCGACTGTGGCAACCCGCTTTGAACATACGCCTTATCCTTGTGTCCATCAGCATCCCTTCCTTCAGTCTGTTTCTGCATGTGACTCAAGGAGCTAGTGATTCAAGCCTGTTCCCAGGGCCTGTCCCACTTAAAAGATCCATCCCAAGGCCCAGGCAAAATTCTGAATAGTTGTAGATAATAGAAGCATCGTTAGCCTGTGTCTGAACTTCTTTACCCAATTAGATAACAATTTAGAAACAGTTACCTTGTGCATTTACCACAGTGTGTACAAATAGCTTTGTTTTCATGGGAAAATATATTTACATTTCAAATGTCTAATTCACACACGAACTGTCCTGTAAACTAGGAAATGTCAGTTTGAACTACAGAGACTTAGAAGAGAAGAAAACAAATCCAGGCTATGTTGGTCCCATTTGCTTAGTTTGTTTTATAACTGTAGTATCTCTCATTCAAAGTTTCTCATTACTCTGATAGGGAGACTGAGAATATTCAGTAGGCAGCGCATTGTGCTAGGGTAATTTGGGTGCAGTTTCACCTGTCTCCCCACTCCCACATTTAAAAGAACCCTGTGTAACTGAAGTGTGGTTCATCATCAGCACCATCCTGATTTCTTAAAGGTCCTTGTTTTTATCTGTAGAAAACTTATTCAGATTTAATATCATCTTTGTTGATGTGGGAGTCCCCTCTGTATGCTGTGAATATGATTGGTTAATAAAAACTGGCTTGGCCTGATAGGGTAGAATAGAGGTGGGTGGGGAAAACTAAACTGAATACTGGGAGAAATAAAGGCGGAGTTAGAGAGAAGCCATGTAGCCCCTGCTGGAGACGGCCGCCAGAACTTTAGCCGGTAAGCCACAGCCACGTGGCTATACACAGATTACTAGAAATGGGTTAAATTAACATTTAAGAGTAAGCCAATAAGAAGCTAGAGCTAATGGGCCAAGCAGTGAGTTAATTAATAGTTTTTGTGTGATTATTTCGGTTCTGGGCGGCCGGGACAAACAAGCAGCCTCCTCCAACACTTTGTTTCTTAGCCATTAGGATCTAATAGAGGGTCCTTTAATCTTGTGGGGAGTCAGAGAAGCCAGTTATATTTGGGTTGGAAAGGAAGAAGCAGAAGATGAAATTGCATTGGAATTACCAGTTACTTTCACTATCTCAGACTGCGCCTCTGCTCACCCCTTTGCCGGTCATGAATCTGAGCCCTCATGTTTCCTTTCGAGAATGAAATGAGGCAGAGCTTAGATCTGTTGATTTGCAGTCCAGCTTTCTATAGACCAAGACAGAACAGAAACTTGACGGTTAGTCCCTCCTTCCGCTTCCCCTATGGTTTTGATTTGGTTGTGTCTGTGTGAGGGTATGCCACATGAGTGAGGGTACCTGTGGAGTCCAGAAGTCTGATTCCCCTGGAGCTGAGCGATTGAAAGCCAGCTGGCATGGGTGCTGGGAACTGAACTCAGGTCCTCTGGAAGAGCAGCAAGTATTAACTGCTGAGTCATGTCTCCAGAGAAAGCACCATTACATTAGTGTCTTCATGCTTATTTAGAGAGACTTTAGACCTTAGGCAGAAATGACAGCAAGTTAGGGTTTAGAGTTTAAGAAAACAAGTATGGTGGCACATGCCTGTAATCCCAACACTCTGGAGGCTGAGATAGGAGGATCTAGAGTTCAAGGCCACCCTCAGCTGCATAGCAAATGTGAAGCCAACCTGGGCTACCTAGTACCCTGTCTCAACAATGAAGAAGAATGCATAGCATTCTAATAATTATTCCTACTTTCCCATGTTTTCTAGATCTGCTACTAATACAGTCCTCAGAATCTTCAGAGTAAGCTGTGTGGACTAGGAAGTGAGTGGCTATGTACTTAAAGCCTGGACAATTTTGAATTAAAGTGCTCTTGGGCTATTTCTATATAAACCAGTGGTTCTCAACCCATGGGTCACGCTACCCCTTTGAAAAACCTCTATCTATCTCCAAAAATACTTACATCAAAGCCATAACAGTAGCAAAATTAGTTATGAAATAGCAATGAAAATAATTTTATATTTGGGGGTCTCCACAACATCAACTGTGTTAGAGGGTCGCGGCATTAGGAGGGTTGAGAAGCACTGACATAAACCAACAAACAGCAGGTTCCAGCTTCGGTTAGATTTGATGTGTAGTGTGACCATCACAGCAAACAAGGTCAGGAAATGCTCCGGGAACATCACCTGGGTGCTGTTGTGAGGGAGTCTCGGAGGTACTTTACAGACTACAGAGGTCGGTTAGCAACAGGAACAATCAGCTTATTGCTAGCTTTAGAATTCATTTTGCCTGCTGTCCTTTTGGAGATTTACTTTGTTTGAAAAAGGATAGACCCTATTTGACCCTACGCAAAACTAAAGTTTGCACAGCTAGAAAATTGTGTGTCCCAACTGTCTCCAGCACTTCTTGAGCCTTCTCCTTGGCCTTTTGCTCTTTGAGGGCGCCCTCAAGTGGCAGCATTGGGAACTGACACTGGATGTTTAACTTGGTTCTCAAGCCCTTCCTTTGTGAGATAATTTTGCTGTTATTTAGGAAGTGAAGCTATTTTGGATTAAGGGTTACGGGGAAGAGACAAGCTGACAGGAAGGAGTCAGAGATGTGTCTGGCAGTTGAGTCCTCAGCAGCCATTATATTTGGTATCCTTTTAATCCTGTCTTCTCAGGTAGAAACTAGAAGTCTTTAAAACAAATTTTAGTGATTATTTTTTTTTTACATGCATTGGAGTTTTACCTGCATGTATGTCTGTGTGAAGGTGTCAGGTCCCCTGGAAATGGAGTTGCAGACCATTGTAAGCTGCCATGTAGATGCTAGAATTTTAACCCCAGGCCTCTGGAAGAGCAGACATGTTTCTAGGCCCCTAGAAATGAATTTCAAACTTTCCTTTACTGGACAAATTTTAATGCAGTCTGTCAGGTAGTCAGGTGAAACCTGTCTTCCAGTGGCAGCAGTTACTACAGTGCTTAAGATACAGTGGTGGTGAGATGGAGTCAACCCCAAGCAGGCCAGCGCAGGGTGTGATGGGAGGGCCTTTGGTGCCTGCAGAGCAGAAGCAGGTGCCACGCTGAACAGAGACAACAGCTGCAAGCCTGTGATCTGCCCAAAGTGCCTCCTCCATCCCCGTGTACGAACCGTCTTTGTCCCCATCCCCTTATACAAAAGAAAGAAAACTAAAGGCAGACAAGCCACCAGGCACAGGGTGATGCCACGTGTTTCTAAGGATACTGACCACTGATCTGTAGCTTCCCTAGGAAGGTATCCTTAAGCTACCAGAAAGGCATTTTCTTAAACAAATAGCCTCCTGACTCAAAAACTACCAGGCCTCAGACAACTAAAAACTTGATAAAATGCCTGTTCTTTTCTCTGTCTCAATATAGATTAAAAGAGAAGCTTGAAGTTTCTTGAAGGAGAATTTCACTAATTTAGATAGTGAGCAAAAAGGGTAAATATTTTGTGAGTGCATTAATTGGTAGGTGATGTGTATGACAGGTGTGCTTTGTTTACATGGTTTGCTGTGAGGCAGGGTCTCACTGGGCTGCGCAGGCGGCCTTGGCCTGGCAGTTTACCTGCCTCTCCGAGTGCTGCACTCTAGCTGTGCACCCCTCGCCCACTTAGGAGCGTGAGATCGAAGTTTGGAGGAGCGAGACAGCTCCAGAGTTTCTTCTTTTCTTCACTATTGATAGTTTTGTGAGATGAAAACTTGTAGAGAAGCATGATTGGCAAGGAGACTTCTTTTAATTATATTTAATGGTATTTCAAAAGGAGCAGCTGGCTTGGAAATTATAGTAATAACTTTTAACATTTAACAGAGGATAATAATCAGCCTCTGTGATTTGAGTAAGGGACAGGAAAAATGAAACTAGGGTTAAGATTATAGACAGTGTGTGTTCTGAGGTTCAGTGCCCTGGTTAGCAGTAGGTGGTGAAATTCTATACTGTCTGGTAGTGAAGACAAGGGCCATAAGTAGCAGTTCCGTAATGAGAGTGGCAGACAAGCAGCCGGCACTCCCACCACTTAGTCTCAGAAGGCTGTTTCTCTGTGTGCACTCAGAACATTTTCATGAAACAGTCTCCCATAATAGTTAACATAGTACCAGAGAGCAGACAAACATCGTGCAATGTCCCTCTGTTGGTAACAGAGCACCAAACTGCCATTCAGTACACTTTTCTAGGTATTTGAAACCATGCAGTCCAAGAAGGCAATTAATTCCAGAATAAAGGTATGTAAAAGTATGCAAAGCAGTGATTCTTTCAAAAATTTTTAAAATTCTGTGTGTTCATTCATGCACCATAGCACATGTATGGAGACAGAGGACCACTTTCAGGAGTCTGTCCTCCCCTTCCCCTGTGGGTGCCAATTGATTGAACTCAGGTGGTCAGGTTTTCCCATCAAGCAGCTTTACTCCCTGACCCGTCTTGCCTGCCTGATGTTTTGATCACTGATTTTCTTTCAGATCACAGGCTTGTTTGGGAGTGGATGGTTGGTCTGTATCCGGTGCACACTTGGCCTTGCATTGTGTTTAGGGGCTCCGGCTCTCCTGCACCCTTTCTTCTTAGCTCTACTCCACTCTCTAGGCCTGGCCCCTGGTCCCAAGTGGCAGGAGGGCCCTGAGTAGGTGTGGTAAGGTCCCTGAGCTTGGGTGCCTGTGCTGACAGGACACAGGTGTCTGGTTCCACAGGAAGTCATACCGCGGGTGAGAGTCCCTTCTGTGACAGTTTAGCCTGAACACAGGTGCTCCGTCCACCTCAGTGGGAATGTGACTTTCTTCCAGTTGCATTAACAAGCACCTCAAGCTGCTTCCTTCCAGGGGAAGGGTAGTAACTTTAGCTGGAGAAATAAAGCAGAGTTGCAAAGCACCACCCAAACTACCAGTAAGACGAACTGTTAGTATGCTAATACTTTGTGTTTTCAGTTAACGGTTTGTAAAATGTCTCATTTTAAGTATTTGAAGCTTCTTGCTGAAATCTGTGTAATTCAGTTTGGGGAAGGTGAATAACTATTTGCTTTGGGGATTGTTTGTCACTGAGGCAGTTCCTCTTTAAAAGTTCTACTCATCAGGTATGTCTGCCCAAGATTCTCACGGTTCTCTTTCATTTTCTATTGCAGGGCTTTAATTTTGGGTGCATCAGGTGGAGTTGGTACTTTTGCAATACAGGTAAAATACTTTTTTAATCTTATGACTGGGAAGATTTTAGTTTCTATGAATTTATAAATTTGTATATTATAAATTAGTTTTCATTCAAAACTGGGTCCAGTGTACAGTTAATTTTGTCAGCTTGAAACCATCTATAGTTACCTAGGAAAAGGAAGCTTCAATTAAGGAATCGCCTCCGTCAAATTGCCTTGCTTGTAAGCATGTCTATGGGGCATTTTCTTGATTAATGTTTGATGTGGGAGGGCCCATTCCACTGTAGGCAGTGCCACCCCTGGGCAGATGATCCTGGGTTGTATAGGAAAGCAGGGCTGAGCAAGCCATGGAGAACAAGCCAGTGAGCAGCTCACCTACATGACCTCTGCATCAGCTCCTGCCTTGAGTTCCTGCCCTGACTTCCTTAGACATAGTCTGTAAGCTGAAATACTTTACTCCCCAAGTTGGTTTTGGTCAGTGTTTTAACATAGTAACAGAAAAGTAGGGCATCTAATAAATGCCTTTTAATTTCAGTGACCCAAATGAACATGTTCTAATATAAAAGGAAACATTAACCTTTCCATTTGTTTAGCATGGAAAAGTTGAATTTGTGGAGCAAAACCCTTTGGGAGGAAGACCATGGTGGTGGATGTAGATAAAAGTTTGCAGTTAGCAGTAAACAGCATTACCAAAAGAAGGAGGGAGGGAAGGAGAAAACACAAGAATACAATGGAAAAAATTAACTATCCAGAGAGAAATCTATCCATGTGTGGTCAGTTTTGTTTTTTTTTTTTTTTTTTGCGTCTGTGAGTATTTGTGTGGGTATATGCCACATTTGTGCAGATACCCAGAGGGATCAGAAGAGGGTGTCAGAGTTCCTGAAGTTAGAGTTATAGAGGTTATGAACTGGTAACTGATGTAGGACCCTGTGGGAGAGCAGCCAGTGCTCTTAGCTGATGAACCATTGCTCTGGCCCCATCATTTCACTTTTAACAAGGATGGCAAAATGGTTAAATGAGGGGAAAATGTCCTTCCAACAGATGATGAGACAACTGGATGTCCACCTAAAAAAAAGGGAATTGGATCTTTACCTTACATGATACACAAAAATAATTCAATTCAAGGTGAATCAAAGAGTTAAATGTAAGAGCACCGACCATAAAACTCTTAGAAGAAACCAGCTATAAATATTCATCCCCTGAGATTTGGCCGCAGGTCCTTAGATGTGACACTAAAAACATAAGCAATAGACTTAGAAAGCAAGTGAGCTGAGCTGTATCAAGTTAAAAAATCTTGATACATCAAAGGGCACTATCAGGGAGATTAAAAAAAAAGCAACCCATGTGTCTTGGTTACTTTCCTTGTGGCTATGGCAAAATATGTGCAAAGAGTACTTTGAGAGGAAAGAAAGTGTTTTGGCTCATAGTTCATCACAGCGGGGAAGTCCTGAGGACTTAATGCTGTTTAAATAAAACATAGGGCTGGAGGGCTGGCTCAGTGGTCAGGAGCTAGAGGGCTGGCTCTAGTGATTAGGAGTACTGGTTTCTCTTCAGAGTCTGGGGTTTGGTTCCTTGTACCCTCATGGCAGCTCACAACTGTCTGTCACTCTAGCCTTGAGGTCCAATATGCATGAAATAAATATAAATCTTTAAAGAAAAGCATGTAATAGATGCAGGTCTTTAGCACATCATTTCTTTTCCTCAACAATGCCTTGCATATATTTTGGGGACAAGATGGTCATCTTAGACTCCACCCTGGGACTTTGACTCAGGACTTGCTGTTGAAAGCAATATATTCCTTTACTCCAGAGTCCCTGTCTGTGGCCTACAAACATAGTAAACTATATATGTTACCCTTTCTCAGTGGTTCAGTTTCCTCAAATTTTCAGGTTAAATGAATCTTTGGGAAATACTTATGTGTTTGTTTTGAGATAGGGTCCCGTGCATCGTAGGCTGACCTTAAACACTATATGGTTGAGAATGACCTTGAGTTTCTGATCCTTTGGCTCTGTATCCCAAAGGGATAGGATTGTATGTTGATATCAATACCAAATTTCTGATAAATCTGAAGTGTCTTGCCTGATGCTAGACTGGCAATAGTCCCTTTTTAACTTTATGAAATTGACAGTATAGGAAAGTATATCGGGTTTGGAGGGTGATTTCAGATACGTAAACATGAATGACATTAGAATTATGTCCTCTTTTATTAAGTCTATACTTGGGTTTAAAGCCAAGAGACCATTTATCTAGGCCTTTTTACTCCAAAGGAGAGGAGCCAATTCATGTCCTAAAACTAAAATGTTCATATTTTCTTAATAACCTTGCATCTGATAGCTGATCACTGTTCGTGTTTCTAGATGTGCTTTTGTGTGTGCGTGCATGTGGAGCCCAGAGAGTGACACTGTTTCTTCCATTCTCTCCGTCTTGTTTTTTGGAGACAAGGTCAATCACTTGAAGCTGAAGCCCACTGATTTGGCTCCAGGGACCCTCCTGTCTCTGCCTCCCCAGTGCTGGGACTGTAAGCATGTGCTACCATGCCTGACCTTTACATGCTGCTGGGGTCTGAACCTAGGTCCTAGTGCTTACCAGCAGGCACTTTGCCGATCCACCCATGGCCTAAGTAACTCTGGAGCACCGCCTGATCCAAGACATTCTGGAAATGCAAATGAGGAGGTGCTGCATTGTTATGTTCTGGGTGCTTTGTCGTATGCTCCCATCCTGAGGATGTGTGATGTTTGTTTCTCTGTTTTCTCTCCTATTTGCCCTTTGTCATTGAAGGTGCTAAATTTGAAGCTGTGGCTCTCCTGGTTTTTCTGATCCTGGTGGGGCACTGCATACACTTCAAGACAGAAATGTGGCGTTGCCTATGGAAGATGAGATCTAGTGGGATTTTCCTGACTAACAAGTTTTACCATTTTAACTGGGTCTGATAGGTAGCCTTCTGCAGTTCTTGCTAACCGAGGATGTAGAAGTTCTCTAGAGATTACTCTGATATGTGTACACCTGGTGCCAACTTTTTCTTTTAAAAAATGCACTTTTTTTAAACTTTCCCCTCGTACCTCCCTCCCCTTGGCAGATAATGAAAGCATGGGGCGCTCACGTGACAGCAGTTTGCTCTCAAGATGCCAGTGAACTTGTAAGGAGGCTCGGAGCAGATGAGGTTGTTGATTACACCCTGGGAAGTGTGGAAGAGCAGTTGAAATCTTTAAAACTGTAAGTAGTAGAGCAATGCTGCTGTTGGGAAGGACGGCACAAGTACAGTTGAGTGTGCAGGTCTGAGGTCACTGGTGTGGTGGCTTCACAGTCAGGCTGGAATCTTCTAAAAGACTCTAAAAACATTCCTTGTCATTTGGATTCATTTCCACATGGTATGTACTTTGGAGGTTATTTTTTATACATGGTCTGATGATTTTAAGGCAACAAGATTGGGACGTGATTCCTTCTGTGGCATCATCCCAGGAAGAGTAGAGAGGAGGGCATAGAACCACATGATTACTCCTAAACACATTTCAAGGTTTTGGCTCAATTAAGAGCATAAGAAAACACTGCTGGCAGGGATCAGTGTATGCAGAATGCCTGAAAGCCAGCTTGTGGTTTGACATAAAATACCAGATAGGACTGAATGGGGGATTCTCTCAGGCCCTATTGCTCTTGTCTGTGACCTGTTAATTTGATCTTCATTAGCTAAGGCAGAAGCCGAAAGTACAGCTCACAAGTATTTGCTCACAATTTCAAAGGTTTTTCTTTCTTTTTTAAAATCTGTCTTCAGAAGCCAGGTTTTCTTGGCCACACTGACTAGATGTGTGATATTGAAGGATGAAGCACAGGGTTCTCTTCTCTGCTGCTCCCAGGACTGGTGTGTTCTGTCCTTTGGGTGCTTCAGCTCTCATCAGGACTGCTCCAGACACCAGATGCTCGTGAACCAGACATTTCCCCCTTCACAGAGCCTCCGTTCCACTTATGGATTTAGTGCCCAGGGCTTGTCCTACTCAGGATTACTATGCTTTGATGAAACTCCATGACCGAAGCAACTTGGGGAGCAAAGGATTTATTTGGCTTAAGCTACCATGTCACTGTTCTTCATCAGAGGAAGTCAGAACAGGATCTCAAACGGCAGGAACCTGGAGGCAGGAGCTGACACAGAGGACACGAAGGGGTACTGTTTGCTGGCTTAATCCTCATGGCTTGTCAGCCTGCTTTCTTATAAAAGCCAGAACCACCAGCCCAGGGGTGGCACCAGTCACAGTGAGCTTCCCTCCCCCATCAGTCACTAATTAAGAAAATGCCTACTGGTTTGCCTGCAGTCAGATCTTTGGAGGCATTTCCTCAGCTAAGCCTTTCTGCTCTCTGATTACTCTAACTTGTATGAAGTTAACATAAAACTAGCCAGCACAATTGGCCCCTTGTCAGCTTGACAGACACATCTCTGTTAATACACAACCTTTCCTTTCTTGTTTGTACTGAAGATCACACATTAATAAAGGTATTAGAAAATGTTTTACAAACTTTATTAAAAAGCCTCACAGCCTTACAAATTCAAATACTTCAGAAGTTGTCTCATTAAAAACATTTCGTCTTTTTAAAATCTAAAATCTGTTAAAAGTCCAAAATCTCTCTCAGGTTTAAAATCTCTCTACTGTGGGCTCCTATAAAATAAAAAAATGAATGAAGTATACTTTCTTACTTCAAGAGGGAAGAATCAGGGCACAGTCACAATCTGAACAAAGCAAAACCAAACTTCAGCAGTGTAAATAACTCATTGTCCAATACCTGGGATTTACTCACAGTCTTCTGGACTCCTTCAAGGGGCTTAGGTCACTTCCCTGGCTTCACCCTCTGCAGCACATGCACTTGTCTTCTAGCTGGGGCGGGCTCCACTCCCCACTGCTGCTGTTCTCGGTGGTCATCACATGGTGGGGGCTTCTCTAAAATGCTGGGATCTATGCTGCAACTGGGCTGCATGTTCACCATTAGCTTCTCCTGAGCTCTCTTCATGGTGCCAAGCCTCAGCTTCTCTGCATGATCCCTTCAGTCCTGGGCCTTCAGCTGTCACTGAGGCTGCATCTTCACCAATGGTCTCTCCTGGCCTTTCAATGTGCTAAGCATCAGCTACTCTCCATGATCATACTTTCCAAACCAGTACCACCTGGGTGACTCTTACACATTACGAAGTTCAGCTGCCAATGTGAGATACAAGCTTGGCCACCTCTGAAACACAGCTTCTGTGCACTGACTCTCAGAAAACACTTTCCAGAAGAGTTCATCTCAATGATTCTGGTCTCTTCTTAATCACTGCTAACTTCCTAGTTCCAGGTGACAAGCACCCATTGTCCCAGTAATGAAAAAGGTTTTACTTTATGTTTCTGGTCTCTTGTTAATCACAGCTGATTCTTCAGCTAACCAGAACCATGGGTTCTCAATTTAAAGCAAATGGATTTGATAGAGTCTTTAAGGAACTCTCAAACTTCCCTCTAGAACTCCACAAGCCAGCCCCCCATGGTCTGCACTGCTCTCAAAATTATTTTCTTCCAAGCTGGCACAGAACAGCTTACCAGGCTCTCAACACCCAATGGCTTTTCTCACCCAAAGTTCCAAAGTCCTTCCACAACCCTCCTCAAAACAACATGGTCAGCTGTCTTGAATCTGTTCTGGATGTAGAACTCAGATATCTGGGCCATCTGCTCCTATCAGAGATTTCTCAGGGGGTCTTCTTTGATCAAACCTTATTTTTCATAATCCAGAATGAATCCACAGCTTCTCATTTCCTGTGGAAACAAAAACAAAACCTCTTTTACAAAGTAACATATCTTTTGACTTCAATTTTGAAGTCAAGGTATTTCCAAAATACCTATCTTGGATTAATTCAGCAGCATTTATAAACAAATGTCTTTTAGTAGCTGTTGTTCCTTCTTCAGCCATCAAACAATTCAAAGACAACACAATAACATACAGTATCCAGATACTCTGTGTATTTTTCTATCTTTATGTGGCTTTATTTTAAACTATTTCTTTTATTTTTATTTTTAATTTTTGGTTTTTTGAGACTAGGTTTCTCTCTGTGTCTTTGGCTGTCCTGGAATTCACTTTGTAGAGCAGGTTGTCCTTGAACTCACAGAGATCTGCCTGCCTCTGCCTCACAAGTGTTGGGATTAAAGGTGTGTGCCACCACACCCAACTACTCTCTTTTTTTTTTTCTTTTTTCTTTTTAGGACTTAATCCTTTTTATTTTCTCTCCCAAGCCTACATATATTTTTAAAAACACTGCAAACTGTTTAGAGGCTTTTTTGTCTGAAACTATCTTTACTGTATCTCTCTTTTTCTGACCACATGAGTCTTTAATTTGCTAAATGATATGACTAGGATTAAAGCCATGACTTTGACGGCTGGATCCAGCCCATTCCTTAGCTTTCTGAGAGTTCAGCCTCATGGCGAAAGTACCGGCCAGAGCCATGTTTATTGCCACAACTCTATGGCATTTCAAGGTCCCTGCCACCACCAAAAAGCAAGCAGTCAGCTTTTCATCAACACGATTTAAGTGTTTTGTGGCAGGACCTCTTAAAAGAGCTGCAAGGTTTTGCAGCTAAAGCTGAGTCAGGAAGCCTCTCTTAAATGAGAGTGCTTGCCTCTAGCAAGCAGAGCAGACCCGAGAAATTGCTATCAAGAAGCAGTTCTTAACTCCATTCTTTTCTTTCTAGAATAACTTCCCAAGCTCTCTCAGCTTTTAAGTGGATTTGGTCAGCCCCCACGTTGGGTGCCATTCTGTTGCCAGAGGTTTCTGTCCCACTAGGTCCCACAGCCATTTAGTCCCAAATAAACACACAGAGGCCTACATTAATTATAAACTGATTGGCCCATTAGCTCAGGCTTCTTATTAACTCTTATAACTTATATTAGCCCATTATTCTTGTCTATGTTAGCCATGTGACTTGATACCTTTTTTCAGCAAGGCAGTCACATCTTGCTATCTTGCTTCCTCGGTGGCTGGGTCATGACTGCAGAATGTGTCCTTTTCGCAGAATTCTCCTGTTCTCATTTCCCCACCTCTACTTCCTGCCTGGTTGCCCCGCCTCTATTTCCTGCCTGGCTACTGGTCAATAAGCATTTATTTAAAATATAATTGACAGGGTACAGACCATTGTACCACAGCAGACAGGTTTCTGTCCCACCTGGTCTCGCAGCAGTTCAGTCCCAAAGAAACTAACAGAGGCCTACATTAATTATAAACTGGTTGGCTTCTTATTAACTCTTATATCTTAAATTAACCCATAATTTTTGTCTGTGTTAGTCATGCGGCTTGGAACCGTTTATCAATGAGGCATTCTCATCTTGCTTCTTCTGCATCTGCATGTTTACTGAAGACTGAGCCTTTCCTCTTCCCAAAATTCTCCTATTCTGGTTGTCCCGCCTGTGTTTCCTGCCTGGCTACCTGCCAATCAGTTTATAATTAATGTAGGCTTCTGTGTGTTTCTTTGGGACTGAACAGAAACCTCTGTCAATGTGTGTGTGTGTGTGTGTGTATGTGTGTGCATGTACATATACACATATGGGTTCACATGCCTATGTAAGTGGAGACCAAGAGAGGGCATCATATATTTTCCTCTATCTCTCTCTATCTGTTCCTTTGAGGCAGAATCTCTCCTTGAACCTGAGATTCATGTTTTCTTGTCTAGCTATAAGCCACTAGTGATCTTCCTGCTTCAACCCCTTTGGAGCTGGAGTTTTAGCATGCACCAGATGCTGGTCTTGTTACATGGTGCTGCAATCCAAATGCCAGTCCTTATGATTGTACAGCAAGCACTTTTAACCACCAGGCTATCTCACAAGCTCCTGGTTTACTTATTGAGGGAATCTAGAAGAACAGTTGTTCTCATTTGATTTAAAATGTAAATCTCCTGTGTCAAGAACATATTTGATGTGATTGAGAATTCAGGGCTAAGTATCTGAGTGTTAAGGTCTATGCTTTTATAGGGTGCTGGAAGGTGAAGACATGACAGGTCTTCAAGCTCTGGTTCTGGATAGTGGTAGTTTGAGTTGATTTCATGTTTTCTGCTGTTGGGAAGAGCAGAGCTCTGATAGCAAAGGCTTCCCTAATGGAAGTGTTACAGCTCTGAGGGGAAAGTTACCCTGGCAGTCAGGAGCCAAGGAACACCACAGATACACCACACAGCAAACTGGACATAAGAGATTTATTGAGAGGGGAAAAAAATCTTCCCTGAGCAGAAGCAGAGAACTGAACAGAAGATAGGCTCTATATAGGGTTTCTTGGGATAGTGGTGGAGCTTTCCAGAGTGGGGAGTGGTGGGATTTCAAGTTCTGAGGTTGGGCTTTTTACTTTGTATGGTGGAGCTTAGCCACCTGCATCTGGAGGGGCTGGATCTGGCCATTATAGCTGATAGAGTGTTCTGTGGGCAAAGGTCCTCGGGGGCAGGGCCTGGCCACTTGCTGGGCTTACCAAAGGTCAATGCCAACCCATTCTTCTCTATTGACCTTTAGTAGTATACATGTTTGTAAGTTGTTTACAAAGGAGAACCTGACAGATAGAAGACTGAAAGATACTTAGTCTGTCTTCTCATATCAATGTGACAGTCCCCTCAGCTTCTTTGGCAAGTGCTCTTGCCTTCTTGATTGTACTCTTCCAGTAGGGGGCTTTCCTTCCCTCTCTTCCTCTCTCCTTCTCTCCCTCTCTCCTTTCTCTCTTCCTCTTCCTTCAACAGTGTCTTGCTTTTCTGTTGCTGTGAAGAGACACCATGACCAAGATAACTTTTAAGTGAAGAGACACCATGACCAAGATAACTTTTAAAAGAAAGCATTTCATTGAGGGCTTGCTTATAGTTTCAGAGGGTGAGCTTCTAACCACCATGGTGGGAAACATGGCAGCAGGCAGGTAAATATGGCACTGGAGAAGTAGCTAAGGACTTGCATTTTGAGACAACACAACAACAACAACAACAGAGAGAGAGAGAGAGAGAGAGAGAGAGAGGGAGAGAGATTGAGATTGTGTTCACTAACTAGAAATGACATGGGCTTTTGAAACCTCAAAGCCCATCCTAGTGACACATGTCCTTTAATAAGACCACACCTCCTAATCACTCCCAAACAAGTTCCACCAACTACGAACCAATCATTCAAATATACAAGTATTTGGGGGCCATTCTCATTCAAACCACAACAAACAGTTTAGTTGAAGTTGATCATTGTAATTATAACCTCTGCCCAGAGGTTGAACTCTTGAATTTGCCTATAGAAAATTTGTGACTTCTTTCAAGTTGCAGTTTTCTTGATGTTGTAGAGATTTTAGCATGAGAGAGTTAAATTCTTTCCAGTGCAATCATATCATGATTCAGAAGGCAGAGGTAGGGGCTTTTGGGTGTTAGCTCAAGGTCACTAATCATTCCTGGGATAATTCAGCCTACAGGTTATCTCCAGATTTCTTCTCACATGGTGCCCAGTATATAATAGCAGTTTTAAGTTTTCCACAAATTAAATAGCTTCATATTTGTTACTAATGCATTAAGAATACAGTAGAAACTTTGCTAATGAGAAGTGTGATCCTTTAGGAAGGTCACTCTCCTGCCTTTTGTAGCCTTTACTTTTTTCTCTCTTTAGCTTAATCCCATGAAAGACTCCATATCCTTGAAGTTGGCCCAAGCTATCTTAAAAGCTTTGATGTTTTGACTTCCTCCAGATGAATTTGGAAGGGGGAAACTTAACCCAAGAGGAATTTACCAGTTGATTTACTTAATTTATACACATGCATTTTCTAAAAGAACATTGTTTTTAAAAGTAATGAAAAGCTTTTGTGGGTTTCTATCCCTTTGGGTACAGTATAGTGATTGTAGCATTATTAGGTTAAATTTAGAGATCTGAATATCTGTCAGTTCTGTGGATTCTGTTAGACAGTTTGGGGGCAGGGGCATGTCAGAGTAGCAGTGGACGCTAAGAGGAGGGAGGGTGTTGGTTTTTTTCATGCATTATCCTGATGCTATACTACAACACACAAAAAGAACATTCCGGAAGGTAAAGAGGATGCATTTCTGATTGTAGAGGGGATAAAAGCAAGTCACCCTTACAGACAAACACTCTGTATATTTTCCTTTCGAGTAGTCATGTGTACTGAGAAGCCATCGACGGCACTGAAAGGACAGATCTGTAGATGTTGGGTTCCTTAACCTGGACAACCTGAAGTCCACCAGTGACTTATAGATTTAGCTGTATACTTTTTTGGTGTGAGAATCTGTTCTCTTCATATTAACTCAAATCACCCCAATTCAGAACTACTTGCTTACGTCTTTCTTAAGGTATAAGATATAAGAAAACTAGTAATAAGAAATTAGTTGCATTTTAACTTTGGGGGAAAAAAGGTATAAGTGGAAGTGAGTGGCTGTGCCTCCTTCCCTCTCAGCTACCCTCTGTGGGATGACACAGTGCCTCGTGGTGCGTGAGCTGTCACTGAATACACCTTGTAGTCAGCTGACAACCAAGTGAAAGATCTGTATCCAGGTAGAGACTTGCAGACTGTTTTTATTTGATTCTTTCCCTCCAGGTTTGACTTTATCCTTGATAATGTTGGTGGATCTACTGAAGCATGGGCTCTAAATTTTCTCAAGAAGTGGTCAGGAGCCACCTATGTGACATTGGTGACTCCTTTTCTCCTGAACATGGACCAACTGGGCATTGCTGATGGCATGTTGCAGACAGGAGTCACCATGGGTACCAAGACATTGAAGGTAAGAAGGCAAACATTGATTGGTGTGAGTGAGCAAGTGCCTCATTCTACTGGGTTTGCCACTTGGCCACTTTCTCTTCTTACCACAGTGGCTGCCTGCATGGTCTCTAGATTCACACAGCGGGGTTCAAATTCTGTCTAGTAGCTGTGTGACCCTGTGCTCATTACTTACTATTGTGCCCATAAGGTAAGGCTGCTAATCTGTAATGCACTGCACTGCTGTAAGCATTAACTAAGATAATCCCCATGAAGAGTGTGGCATAAGGCCTAAGGCATCAAGACTTTCATTAATGCCAGCCTTGTGATTAGCTATTCTTGCTTCTCTTGATTCATCTGATACACCTTCCTGCTTCCTTCCTGCCTCTACCTGATGGTTTTCTTTCTCACCAGTCTTAAAACACAGTCCCTTATATGTAAGGTAGAGACTTGACTAATGCAGTTTCCTGTTGCTGCACTCATGTAACAGTAGATATTCTCACCTTTAGAGGTCTATGGGGTTCAGGAACCTTAAGGAAATTGTACTTTTACTAAGAGGCTATAGATACTGATGGAACCATCATGCCTTTGCTGCCCCATTGTTTCATGTAAAGATTGGTGACATGACAGGAGTTGTGGGGACTTCAGATTAGTCAGGTTGACTGTGTTGATGGCCACTGCTTCTGGGACTGTACAGTGCTGAATGCCCCCGGGGACTGGTGGGCCTTGAGAATTGGTGCTTAAGTCTCAGTTACAGGACTGAGGAAGGGCTTAAGTGTCTGCTCTCTACTTAATGCCATCACCTCCTGTCACCACAGTGGGGATAGAGGCTGATGTAGTTTCAGGTTATAAATTGGGGTAGTTCTAGAGTATTGAATTAGAGTGAAATGGTATACATGATAGAAGAAAATAAAGATAAATGTTGTTTTTTAAACTACTTCATTTTCAAGGGAAAGGAAGTAGACAGGCCCTCAAGGTCCACCTGGGTGGACCTAGGCAGCGTTCGCCATGTTCAGTGTGCTAACTATCTTTAGCTTCCTTTCCGCTTTCCTCTTCCTTCCTTCCATCAAGTTCTTTTCTTTTTTATGTGTGATTTTTAATAAGGAACTAGGGATTGAACTTGGCCTCACAAGCATCGAGCAAGAAGTGCCACTGAGTCACACCCTGGCCCTTGAGAGGTTTTTTGTTTTGTTTTTAGATAGGGTTTCATTATGTAGGTCAGGCTTACCTGAAACTTGTGTTCCTTCTGCCTCTACCTCCCTAGTGCTTGGATTACAGGTGTGTGTCACTGTGTTCATCCTTTAACTGCTTTTTAAAGAAAATTCATTATTTTTATCTTATGTGTATGCGTGTATTGATTGCATATGTTGATGTGCACTGTGTGTGTACCTAGTGCCATCAGAGACCACAAGAGAGTGCTGGATCCCTTGGAATTGGAGTCGAGGACAGTAGTAAGCTGCCGTGTAGGTGCTGGGAACCAAACCTAGGTCTTCTGCAAGAACAGCAAGTGCTCTTAACCCCTGAACCATCTCCACCCACCTCTAAGTGCTTCTTTATGCTAGAAATGAACTTGGACACCATTAGGAGCTTAGGGCTTGGGTTTCTTAGAACCGAGGACGAAGAGCTATGAAGAGGCACAACACTTTAGCCTGCCTGACGTGTGTGGTGCAGAGCTGAGCAGAGTGCACTCTGCTTCTGCTTGCCTTGATTTCGCTCTAGTCAGACAGTGTCCAGAAACAACAGCTTAAGGAAAACTGTAACATGAAGGGCGGCTTGGTCGGGGGTTTCTGTCCTGCCCAGTCCCCCAGCCGTTTAGTCCCAGAGAAAATCACACAGAGAATCTACATTAGGTTATAAACTGATTTGCCCATTAGCTCTTGTAGCTTATATTAACCCATCATCCCTATCTTTGTTAGCCATATGGTTCAGTACCTTTCTCAGCGGGGCAGGTCACATCCTGCTTCTTCGGTGGTCCAGGCAGGAGTGCCAAGAGAGCTTCCTGCTTCCCAGAATTCTCCTATTCTCCTTGCTCCGCCTCTACTTCCTGTCTGGTTGTCCCACCTATACATCCTTGCTAATGGCCAATCAGCATTTATTTAAATCATGATTGACAAAATACAGACAATTCTCCCGCACCACTTCCCCCTCTTTTTTTTTTTTTTAAACAAAGAAAAATATCCATAGTCCATTTTTTGGGAATGTGGGCGTAGTATTCCAGGCTACTTCCAGCTGGTTGGGGGCGCTGATAATCTCATGGGGACCTAAAGAAGATTTAGAGTTATGATCAAGTCCTGACTGGAGTATCCTATGAAGCTTGATCATCACAGGCAGCAATCTTGAATCTGTTCTGGATGTAGAACTCAGACATCC